>ML417561.1:36352-144624 GCA_005239525.1 Nicotiana knightiana
CAACGACTGACTCTATAAATACTTGATGTATTTCTGCTGGAATTCAACACGCACAAAGCTGAAGTGAATCAAAGTCTAAAAGCAAAATTCCTAGAGTTATTTTTTCTAGCAGAATCATTGTGCGATGCAAAGGCTACTGTTCAACTAGAAGAACCAGTTCCGTCTGATTGATTATTGAGTCTAGTTGATTGTAGTAGGAGTTTTTAATATTGTATCTTTCAGCTTTCATAGAAGCAATTGTAATAGGTATGTATTGATCAAGTTAGAGGTAACTTGAGGTGTGTAGAAATTAGCTAGTGGCTAGTTACTACAAGTGATTAGAGTTAATCCTTAGGATTACAAAAGAGTTTATTTTGTAAGTCTGTTTGGCTCAGAGTTGAGCAAATCCTACTGAGGAGTAGGTCGTGGTTTTTTCACCTTTTGAGCCAGGTGTTTTCCACATAAAAATCTCTGTGTATTTACTTTACTGCTTTTTATTATTCCGCAACAGTAGTAGTTGGAACACCAAGAAGAACCAGGTTCTTCTACTGAGACAACACTCGAAAATTGGGTACCACACAAAGTAACCTATCTTCTTGTGTGGTATTGAAGTCTAAAACATCAAACTGGTAATAGTTCTGTATTTTGCAACACCTAAGCACAACATGTTTAGGAAAATTAACTTGTAATAGTTTCTTTAATAATCTGGATAATTATTGAGTGTTGTCATACACTTAAGCAAGCTTTAGGTGTTAAATCTATTAAAACTTGAAACATACTCCTTTATACTTGCTGCTTGACTGTTAATGGTTATGATCAGTAAGAAACTGATAAAACTCATCCTATTAATCAGTAATAAAGCTACCTCACTATTGCATTCTCACCTAGATATCATGCTTTAGGCTATGAAGTTAATAAGGCCTTACTTGTATTTGAGTCGTGCTAATCATGTGCATAATCTGTGGAGGAATACTTGGGCCTCGTATCTGCTCTTATTTGTTTTCCCCTATTCTGAAGTCATAATTGTCGTTGTTTATCGCTTAGAATGTTGTCCTTTAAACCTAGGGGTCAACCTAGTACTTCCTTTTAGGATAGTAGTCCTAGCCTCCTCCAGGAATAATAGGATGGGACGGGTAATCGCACGCAATAGAGTCCGTGACCAACACACGCTTTAATTACCTTCACAGGGTGGGAAGGGTAGAATATGGATATGATGACCAGTGCGCTAATACCACGTGTAGCCCCTCTTCGAGGAGTGATTACCGAGTATTGCATTGATGTGATCCATATTATTATGAACCTAGGACACCTGTACATGCTAGTTTGTAATCATCCCTACTGTTTTCTAAACACCTATATTCTTAAGACGTAAATCCCTTCTTATTTGAGCCTTTACTTGTTATTTGTTAGTTGTACAAATTCACGAAACCATTTGGCCGAGAACCACACTTGTGGATCCTGAGGGGTGCCTAATACCTTCCCCTTAGGATAATTTCAAGCCCTTACCCAAATATCTGCTTAGCGACGTAGTTGTAATTGAACCCCGTAGGTGCCCTAACGCACCTTAAAATCGTTAGGTGGCGACTCTTCAAAATATGCAAACCCCTTTCCCAAAAGGAAAGAGTTGTCCCAACCAATGTCATAAACCCGATATTCCGCGATGAAGAGGGAAAAAAAAGGGTGCGCGACAGCATGACGACTCTGCTTGGGATATCCAGGATTTTACCATTTCAAATTATTTCGTGAATTTATGCCTTTATTTTTAAATACTTGCACCCTTTCATATTCCCTTTGCATGAAATTAATTGTTTACTTCGAGTATTTATTTTTTCAAAACGTAAGTGACATGTCTCTTTGTTTCCTTTTGTAACTGCTTTAAATCATTATTACCGTGTTTACCGCTTTATTTAACGTGCAAATACGTGACAACTTGTTTTAATACTTATTGCATAAATAATGCTTAACATTCATATTCCACTCGTGCCAAACAAAATACTATAGCAATGCTTGATGAGTGGTTGGGCCCTTCCTATATTATCACCCACTAAATTCGAAAAGGCTTATTTGCGGTAAAACTAGTCGATCAGTGGTGCAGTTGACCGTTCCGTGCCTTTTCCCCTTGAGTTGTCCGCTCAAGGGTACCAGTCTAAAACCCCATAGAAACCTTACTCTGTTGCACTATTTCATGCATCATGGTCAAACCTAGTCAAGCTAAGGTTTCGTCCACACGATAGCTTTTAAGATAGCCTTATCCAAAAGTCCACCGGGTTTCCCTAAACCCAAACGGACGCCTCACGTTCTGTGTATTTATTTGGAGAACTAAATGCTTCCTGCTAATGACATTGAATAGTCGAGTCCGGTGGGGGTAAGGGCCTAACCTATTTGTTTTGCAGGAAAAAAAAAAGGCACGAAGTCCCCAGATTCGGCATGGTCTCCAACATCCACCCAAAACTGCTGAGTTGGTGGGAGGATCTACATTCTAGCGACAAAGCAATCGTCAGGAAACACTTGGGTAATCTACCATCTTTTCTGGAAATCCAGCCTAACAAAATGATAGTAGAGGCTGCTACCCTGTTCTGGGATCGTGAAAGATCCATGTTCCGCTTTCGGAACATCGAAATGGCGCCGTTGATAGAAGAGATAGGAAGGCTGGCTAATGCCTGAGAACCGCACAGGCAAAAGTTTCCTCAAAATGATGGGTCTGAAAAGGGACACGAAATTGGTATGTCTGGAGGATTCGTACATTCCTTTTGACTACTTGTACGAAAGGTATGGCTATAACAAATCATACCGTACCTACCATGATGAGTTTGCTATCACCTTTTTGGGACACGTCCATCGCCGAGTGTTCGTGTTTGTGGTCTGCCTTTTGGGTTTGATCGTGTTCCCGATGAAGAAGGAAAGGATACATACCAGGATAGCCATGGTAACTAAGACCATAATGGAAGGGTTAAATGGGCAGCATTTCAGCATTGTACCCATGATCGTTGCAGATATATATCGGGCCTTAGAAAGGTGTCAACAAGGAGCAAAGCATTTCGAAGGTTGCAATTTATTACTTCAAGTCTGGCTCGTGGAACATTTCCAAAAGGGCGAATATCGACAGGACATCCAATGCCGAATGTGGGATGATCACATCGCTTTCCATCACCCAAAGTGAATGAACTATATCCCTGACATATTCGCTCAACCTGAAAATGCTGAAGGATGGGTCGAGCTTTTTGATTACCTGACTGAATAACAGGTCCAATGGATGTTCGAATGGTTTTCAATGGATGAGTTCATCATTCGATCCCGAGACGCATCATTTCTGATACTGATTGGTCTAAGGAGGACATACCCCTACATCCCTCTTCGAGTTATGAGGCAAGCAGGAAGGAAGCAAGTCATCCCTAGGGTCGAGAAGATGAGCCATCTTCGAGCTGACTTTCAAAATAATGGCAGTCCTCCCAAGTTCCAAGCTCAGCACCTGTGGCACTGCAAGGTTATACTTGAGAAAGACACCATCGAGCCAGACAGGTATCACGCCGGTTATACCCCTTTCTATCTTGGTTGTTTAGAAGAGGATCTGGGTGGTCAGAGCAAGCCAGGGTACGTCCAAGGTCACAGGGTTATAGATGAAAGGGATGAAGCACAAGTCATGTTCAACCAGTTGCGTAAAAGGATCCGGGAAAACGAGGATGATCACCACAAGATACATGAGTGCAACAAAATACTGATCGAGGAATGGAAGGACATAGATATCCGTGCCAACAAGAGGTTGGGGTACTTGGAACAAGGTATAATCGATTTGGAAGAAAAGTTCATCAAAAGGGTTGAAGACTGTCAAAAGGCTGAGGGAGCTGCAGGGGGATACCTATCCAGAACTTACCTGTTGCTGGCACTTCGCGAGCTGGGAAAGCTGTTAGAAGAAAGCAAGAATGCCGAATCTTGGGAAGGTTCTTCTGGGACCAAGTAGATAGGAATATCTTTATTTTTCTTTCATTGTCATAAGGCCAATGGCTATTACTGATTTTTATTTTTCGTCTGTCATTTCTGGATTTGTCTATTTTATTATCAATAAAATGAGGCATTTAGCATGTTAAGTTCTCCAAATCAGTTTGTCGTTAGGCCTATCTCGGGCACAAAGAGGTCCCCAACTTAGGACACGCTTTCATTTCCGCATTATGTGTTTAAATACTGCAATACTCTTTTCATGATACTCATTGACTTGGTTACATTTTGTTTTTATTTTTTATTTTTTATTTTTTACTCCCCTCCTCAAAAGGTTAGTTCGTGCATTCTGGCATCATCAGCCTATCGCACCAGATCCAATGGCCCTCCACCTACACCTCCCCCTAGTCCTCCTAAGGGCAAAGACAAAGGCAAAAGTAAGATGGAAGAGTCCAGCCGCATCAGAAAGGAGAATTTGATTGAACAGGTAGAGGCCACTGATGGCCGAGGTATTCAGGTCCTGCATGTCAACATGTCGCCACTTGAACGAAAATTGCTGAAGTTTCACGAAGAACTCAATCAAGTCCGGAATCTGGCCAACTTGTCATTTTCCCTCAACGGCCCTGACGTCAAACTTCCAGATGCTCAAAACCCCGCACCTCCACAAAATATCCCAAGACAGCAAAATCATCCCGCACCTCACCATCACACCACTCCCCCAAAGAACCAAAATCTCCCGACGCAGTGCAATGCTTGCCACACCTTAAATAATACTCCGCTACTTATCCCGGAACCTCAAAACCCCACAAAAGACCATTTCCACACCAATAACAATCCCATCTATGTGGAAACCATGACCCACTCCACTTCGCCTATCCCACTGGCGTCCGATTCTGATGAAAAGGATTTACTTATCAGGAACCTAGCCGAGGAGCTTAGGAAACTGACTAGCCGAGTCCAGGGTGTTGAAGGAACCAAGGGTATTGAAGGGTTGAATTATGAAGACCTTTGTATCCAACCTGATGTCGAACTGCCTGAGGGGTACAAACCTCCAAAGTTCGAAATGTTTGACGGTACCGGTGATCCGAGAGTCCATTTGAGGAACTATTGTGACAAATTGGTTGGCATAAGAAAGGATGAAAGGATATGCATGAAGTTTTTCATGAGGAGTTTGAAGGGAGACGCATTGTCTTGGTACATCAGCGAAGACCCAAAGAAATGGTCAAGCTGGGTAAGCATGGCATCTGATTTCATGGACAGATTTAGATTCAACACATAGAATGCACCGGATGTGTTCTACATTCAAAATTTGAAGAAGAAACCTACATAAACCTTTCACGATTATGCTACCCGCTGGAGGTCCAAAGCCACTAAAGTCGGACCTGCTCTAGAGGAAGAACATATGAACAAGTTCTTTGTCCGGGCTCAGGATCCGCAGTATTATGAACGGTTAATGATGGTTGAGGGCCACAAGTTCTCTAACATCATCAAATTGGGTGATCGGATTGAATAAGGTATTAAAAGCGGTACAGTTATAAGTTTTGAAGGCTTGCAAGCCACTAACAAGGCTCTACAGTCCGGTGGTGTGTCTAAGAAGAGAGATGTGGGAGCCGTAATGATTTCACAAAGAACCAAGTCCCCGCTCAAGTACCAAACCTATCTAACACCTCCACTCACATATCATCCAACCCCAAATTACCAAGCACCCTCACCAAATTACCAAACTCCACCACCTTCCTACCAAGCTCCACCACCCACATATCAACCTACTTCGCCCAAATATCCACAACCCGCTCATGTCTACCACACTTATAATTCCCAGCCATCCTATTACCAATCACCCCCTGCACGCCAAAACTTCCCTAGACCTCGTTCCAATTTTGATCGCCGTCCTCCAAAGCAATACACCGCCATAACCGAGCCCATTGACCAACTGTATGAAAAACTCAAAGTTGCTGGTTATGTCACACCTATCCCTGTTGCCACCCCTGAGAACCCTTCTCAGTGGGTTAACCCAAACAAATCATGTGGATACCATTCTGGCATGAAAGGACACACCATCTAAAAATGCCGTTCTCTGAAGGAAAAAATACAGGCTCTCATTGTCAACAAGATTATTGTGGCAAAAGACCCCGCTCCAAACGTCCCCGACAATCCTCTGCCAGACCATAAGGGGGAGTGGATGCCAGCGTTACAGTGAAAGGTGTGGCCACCTCCACTTCAAATGGAGTGAGTGTTGCTGCAAGTGGCATTGCTTCTACTTTTAAAGGAATCGATGTGGCTACCTCGACTTCAACTGGCGGCTATACCTGCACCACAATGGGATTGAGTGTGACTGTAGGTTTCTTAGAATCATCACCTTATCAAATAAGCCTGATTGATCCCTTAGGATCCCACTCTTCATCAGTTTCTATCACATTGACCCCTCCACCCTTATGATCTGGGAGAGGATTTTTGTAGACATTGGGTGCAGCTTCCTTCGCCTGTATGGCCTTATTATCAATCAGTGTTTGGATCTTGTCTTTCAAGGTGCGGCACTTGTCAATAGTGTATCCCTTCATGCCTGAATGATATGCATAGGTCTTTTTTGGATTGACCCATTGAGATTAATTCTCCATTGCCACAACGGGAATAAGGGTGACATATCCAGTGGTTCAACCTTCGTACAACTAGTCGATGGGTTCAGCAATGGCGGTGTACTGTCTGGGTGGTTTGCGGTCAAAATTAGGCCTGGGTTTTTGGTAGTTTGGACTAGTTGGAGGTGACTAATTATAGGATAGTTGGGTATTATAGGTGTGGTAGGAGGTAGCAGGTTGGGAATATCTGGGAGGTGATGGTTGGTATGTGGGTGGAGTTGTTTGGTATAAAAATTCAGTTTTTGAGCCTTGGGCAACCATTAATGTTCCCACTTCTTTCTTTTTTGATATGCCGCCTGATTGTAATGCTTTTTTCATGGCCTGCAGTGCCTCAAAATTCGTCACTATTCCACTTTTAATACCATCCTCGATCCTTTCTCCGAGCTTGATGATATCGTAGAACTTATGATTCTCAATAACCATTAGCCTTTCATAATATTGCGAATCATGTGCCCTGACAAAGAACTTGTTCATCTAATCCTCATCTAAAGCTGGCCTGACCTTCACTTCTTCTGACCTCCATCGAGTAGCATACTCGTGAAAAGTCTCAGTTGGCTTCTTCTTGAGGTTCTGGATATAGAAAACATCTGGTGCATTCTCTGTGTTGAATCTGAACTTGTCCATGAAATCTGACGTCATGCTCACCCAATTAGCCCATTTCTTGGGATTCTGGCTTATGTACCAATATAGGTCATCTCTAGTAAGGCTTCTCATAAATAGCTTCATGCGAATCCTTTCGTCTTTTCCAACCCCCACGAGCTTGTCACAGTAAGTTCTCAAATGAACCTTGGGGTCACCCGTTCCGTCAAACATTTTGAACTTGGGAGGTTTGTAACCCTCCGGTAGTTCCACATCCGGTTGTATGCACAAATCCTCATAGTTCAAACCTTCAATACATTTGCCTCCTTCAACACCCTGAACTCGGCTCGTTAGTTTCTTGAGCTCCTCAGCCATGTTCTTGATGAGCAGGTCCTTCTCGGTGGATTCTGGTGTATAGGAGATTGGTTGAGTGAAGTGAGGTAAGATTTCTACGTATATAGGGTTGTTTTGGGGAATGCCAGGAGTTTATGTGTAGTAGTGATCATTGGTGGAGTTCTGGGATTTGGGAATAGGTTGCGGTGTGTTCTGAGGAGTGTGATAGGTGGTTTGTGGGTATTGAGTAGGGAGATGCTGATTTTGAGGAGGGTTTGTACACGCATGAGGTGCGGGAGGATTCTGCGGGCGTTTGTTGGGTTTGTTCTGAGGTGGTGCATGGTTCTGGGTGTCTGGTACATTCAATGTGAGGGAGAGATTTTCCAAGTTACGGACCTGCTCAAGCTCATCCTATAGTTCAAGTATCTTCTGCTCAAGCCGTAAAACCAAATCATTTGGGGCCTGAGTGCCCCGACCATCAGAAGTTTCCACATTCTCAACATGTGCAGTGTTGTCGTTCATATCATCCATTTTATTTTTCCCTTTGAGTTTCGATACACTTGGAGGAGGAGAAGGTAGAGGGCCTCTAGATCTGGTATGTTAAGCTGATAATGCCAGTATGTGTGAACCAATCTTAGGGAATGGGAATAATCAAAAAGAAAAGGAAAACAAAAAGGTAACCAAGTCAGTAAGGGTTCCAAAAAGAGTATTTGAAATATCTAAACACATAGTGCGGGAATGTAAATTCGCATCCTAATTTGGGATCCTCGTTGTGCCCCGAGGTAAGCTGTAATGACCCGACCAGTCGTTTTGCATTATCGGATCCTGTTCCTCTAAATGAAACTTCCCTTAGCAGCTTATTATGATTTATGACTTGCGGGGATTGATGGTTCAGGATTCGGAAGTGTTTAGAGTGCTATAGGAACACTTGGTTCCTTAAGGTTGGCCTTTAAGACCAAGTTTGACTTCGGTCAACATTTTTAGTAAATGACCTCCAAATTGAGTTTTGACGGTTCCAGTAGCTTCGTATGATGATTTCAGACTTGGGCCTATGTTCGGGATGGTTTTGAATGACCCGGGAGCATTTCAGCACCAAATATCGAAATAAGGATTTCCTTAAGTTAATAATTTTTCTTTGGGATGAATTTTTGTGTTATCGAGGTTCGAACGGAATTCCAAGACCGGGAATAGTTTTGTTCTGTAGTTTATGACTTGCCTGTAAAATTTGGTGTCATTCCGAGTAGTATAGGTCGGTTCGGCGCATTGTTAGCGAAGTCTAGAACTTAAAGTTCAAAGTTTGACTCAATTTGGTTTTGGGGTCGGATTCTTAGTTTCGTCGTTGTTTTTCACGTTCCAAAAATTCGAGTGAGTTCGTATCATGAATACAGACCTGCCAATGCCTTTGGACGGGGTCCCGAGGGGCTCAGGTGAGTTTCGTACTCCTCGGAGTTAAATGTAAAACACCAGTATTTTCGGTGTCTGGTTTCCTTCTATGCGTTTGCGGTTGCTCTGCCGTGTTAGCATAGAAGGATCTAGGTGGGAGTGAAAATTTGCCATATGTGTTTGCATAGGTGCTCCGCGTTTGCATAGGGTAGGGCATTGGGCCAGACCAGCTTAGCCCTTACTCAGTGCGTTCGCACCCCACCCAGACGCGTTCGCATAGGTCTAGCCTAGTTAGCCACCGTGTTCGCGAAGACCTCTGTGCGTTCACATAGAAGGCCTCATCAAGCCTGGCCATTTGTTCATCGCGAACGCACTGCCCCTGATGCGTTCGCATAGAAGGGGCAACTGGGCAGTGTGTTTTTATAACGGGATTCATTCATTTTTCCTCATCTTCTTCTTCTTCCTTGGGGCAATTGTTAGCATTCAAGAGGGGCAAGCGACCTACTTATTGAAGGTAAGTAAATTCTACCCTAGTATTAGTTTAATGAATGAATTACTAGTTAAATTAACTACCTAATTAGTGAAAATTTAACGATTTGGGGTACTAACCTAGGGCTTTCGAAAATTTAGAAAATTACCCCTGCATTGGCTATGAATTCGTACAAAAATCATATATTAACGATTCGTAGATTATGGTTGAGCGTTTCCTTCGAGAATTTTCGGAATCCGAGCATGCGGACCCGGGGTTGGATTTGGGATTTCATCAAGAATGGTGAATTTGACTAAATAATAGGAGAATTCCATGCTTTGAATATAAATTGATATATTTGTATAACATTTGGTTAGTTTCGAGTCCGTGGGTGTCGAGTTCGGAGTTTCGGGTGAATTCTTGACCCGGGGAGTAGGTGCGACGTGAGGTGAGACTCCTTTCTAACCTTGCAAGAGGGAACTATCCCTCTAGGTGATTTAAATGCTATATGTGATAACTGTGGGGGCTACGTACGTAAAAAGTAACAAGAGTCCGTAATTAGCGGCTATTACTATTATGTCCGGGTAGTTAGGCCCACATCATGCCTTGTGTTTTACCTGATATGAACTATATGCTTAATAAATTAAATGTTACATGTTGCTTATTTCCTTGAGGTCATAGAATTTGAGAAAACTTGTAAGGAATTGTTCATTGAAAAGTAATTTAAAAAGGAATAATGTGTGTGCATGTGACCGCTTCGCAATTTACATTCCGCGTGTGGAGTGTGATTTCCCCCACTCTTATGGGAACGGGTCGTATTCCATGGCGGGTTGAGAGATGCACTTCTGGTTCGGGTCGTTCGATCCTCGGCAGTGCATAGAGAGGATTACTTTATGGCAGAGATGCACTTTTGGTTCGGGTCGTTCGTTCCTCGGCAGTGCATAGATATCAGTACTTTATGGAAAGGTGCACTTATGGTTCGGGCCGTTCGACCCTTGGCAGTATACGGACATGACTATCTTATGACTCCAGTCGGTTGTCCTTACCCTGCATGCGCATGATTTATTTGTTACTAAATTCATGGACATTGATTTGACAGATATTTAGGGGAAGGTAAAGTAGTAATTGTTTTATTCATTCCCAGTACTTCCTTGGATTTCAGTGCCTTATATATATTTGTTGCTTTACTGCCTTTACATGCCTACCGTTTCCATCATATTCTGTTAAATTATACTGTTGGACCTTACTTAGTGTCCAGTCGACCTCTCGTCACTACTTCTTCGAGGTTAGGCGGGATACTCATTGGGTACATATATGTTTATGTACTCATACTACGCTTCTGTACTTAATTGTACAGGTTCTGCGGCTGGTGCACCTAGTTGTCAGACCGGAGCTTGATTCTGATTTTAAATGGACCTTACTTCACAGTGAGGTGCTTTCTCCTGGCGATCTCCGGCAGCACCATGGGGTTTCTTTTGCTTATTTCCTGTCTATTTTTTTCAGACAGTGGGACTGTATATTATATCTTTTGTATATTCTGTTAGTATGCCCATAGGACTTGTGACACTAGTTCCTGGCACACACGTGATAATTATTTATGGATTACAGGTCTGTATATATATTGGCTCACGCCTCCTCATGACCGTTTTTGATAAAAAGAACTGGCTAATTATCCTTGTCGATTTATGTCTTAAGTTTTAAAAACTGAGTATATGTTGAAATGTTTAATCTAATAAGAAGGAACCCTTAGTAAATTGAGTGTCGGCTTGCCTGACCCCACGGTTGGGCACCATCACGACCTAAGTTAGGATTTTGGGTCGTGACAACATGGTATCAGAGCACTAGGTTCACGTAAGTCTCACGTGTCATGGGCAAACCCAGTAGAGTCTTGCAGATCGGTACGGAGACGTCTGTACTTATCTTTAGGAGGCTATAGGGTGTTAGGAAACCTCTCTTTGTTCTTATTATATCGTGCATTCGATGATTTACTAAACTCATTCTTCTATTCTCTCACAGATGGTGAGGACGTGTGCATTTGATGTTCCATACCCGGGAAGGGCCTCTACCCTCGTTGTCCGAGGCTGCGGCCGAGGCCGGGGGAGGGCACCAGCCCGCGGTAGGGGACGAGGGCGTCCCAGAGATATCCTAGTTCTTCCACCACAGGAACCTATTATAGAAGAGCAGGACGAGGTGCCTCTAGCAGACCCTGCTCCAGTAGACTTCATGACGGCGCCAGGCTTCCAGGCAATCCTGGGCCGTATGATGAGATTTATGGACACCATGTCCCAGGCTGGTTTATTTCTAGCAGGTCTGCCACTTCTCAGGCAGGAGGGGGAGTCCAGACCCCTACTACCCAGGATGCAGTCCAGACAGTAGCATTACATCATACCCCGGGTACACTGCCCGTAGGTGGGGTCCAGCCTCTTGCAGCAACACCTGAGCCCAGACCAGCTGCGGACGGCGATCTGCAGAAGTTATTGCATAGATGGACTCGATTGCACCCTCCAGTATTTGGGGGTGAGAGAGGTGAGGATGCCCAGGATTTTGTGGATACGTGCAGGGACAAATTGCAGAACATGAGGATACTAGAGTCCCATGGAGTGGATTTCACTACCTTTCAGTTTGAGGGCAGAGCTCGTAGGTGGTGGAAGTCCTATATTCTCAGCAGGCCAGCAGATTCTCCTCATGTCACTTGGGAGCAGTTCACGCAGATGTTTCTGGATAGATATATCACACCCTCTGAGAGGGAAGAGCTGCGGTATCAGTTTGAGCGGCTAGAGCAGGGACAGATGTCAGTGACAAATTATGAGGCCAGACTTTCAGAGTTGTCTCGCCATGCACTCATGATACTACCTACTGATGCAGATAGGGTGCAGAGATTTGTGGCTGGGTTGCATCCATGTATTAGGGCCACCATGGCCCGAGAGGTGGAGATGGGTACTCCTTATCAGCTCGTGGTAGAGATTGCTCGCAGAATCGAGGGATATCGGTGAGTAGCAGGGAGCAAGAGCAGCAGGACAAGAGGGCTAGATTCTCCGAAGATTTCAGAGGTGCCCCAGCTAGGGGAAGAGGTCAGTTTAGCAGTAGTCAGCCCATCAGGCCTTCATATTCAGCACCTCCACCACTTCCCCGAGGTGTTCCAGCGAGGCCTCATATCAGCGCCATGCCAGAGTGTTCCTACCATCCTCCAGTCATTCAGAGTTCACCTAGTGGTTATCCCAGTCATTCGAGATCCTCTGACCCCTACTTCAGTGTTATGCCAGAGGGCCCACATCACCCTCCGGCCATTCAGGATTCTTCTTCGGGGCAGCAGACTATGGTACCTGGGGGTTGTTACGAGTGTGGAGATCCAGGTCATATGAGAAGGCATTGTCCCAGGTTTTGGGGCTAGGCCGTGCATCAGGGTTATCAACCGATGGGTCTGGCACTAGCAGTCCGGCCACCTAGAGGTGGAGGACAGGTCGGCAGGGGTCGTCCTAGAGGTGGAGGCCAGTCAGAGGGAGGTCAGGCAGCTCATGTTCACTTTGGTGGAGCTCAGTCTTCCGGTACTCCAGCCAGATTCTATGCCATTCCGGCCAGATCAGATGCAGTGGCCTTAGACACCGTGATCACATGTATTATCTCAGTATGTGGTAGAGAGTCTTCAGTATTATTTGATCCAGGATCCACCTATTCATATGTTTCAGCATTATTTTCTCATTTTCTGGATGCTCCTCGCGAGTCCTTGGGTTTTCCTATATATGTCTCCACTCCTGTGGGCGATTCTGTGGTGGTAGACCAGATTTATCGGTCTTGTGTGATCACCTTTTGTGGGTTCTAGACCAAAACGGACCTTTTATTGCTCGACATGGTTTATTTTGAGATTATTCTAGGCATGTATTGGCTATCTCCTTATCATGTCGTTCCAGATTGCCATGCCAAGACAATTACTTTAGCCATGCCTGAGTCACCTAGGCTGGAGTGGAGAGATTCCTCAGTTAGTGCAGTCAGCCGGGTTATTTCATTCATGAAGGCTTGGCATATGGTCGAGAAGGGTTGTCTGGCCTATTTTGCTTATGTGCGAGACACCACCGCCGAGTCTCCGATGATTGATTTAGTGCCAATGGTTCGAGAGTTTGCTGATGTATTTCCTTCAGACCTTTCAGGCATGCCTCCAGACCGTGATATTGATTTCTGCATTGATTTAGCTTCAGGCACCCAACCTATATCTATTCCTCCGTACCGTATGGCTCCGAAGGAGTTGAAGGAGTAGAAGGAGCAGCTTGAGGAGTTGTTAGCTAAGGGGTTCATCAGACTGAGTGTATCGCCGTGGGGTGCTCCAGTTCTATTCGTGAAGAAGAAGGATGGGTCCATGCGGATGTGTAATTGATTACCGCCAGTTGAACAAGGTCACCATTAAAACAAGTATCCTTTGTCGTGCATCAATGATTTGTTTGACCAGTTGCAGGGCGCTCGGGTGTTTTCTAAGATTGATTTGAGATCGGGATATCATCAGTTGAAGATTCGGGCCTCAGATGTTCCGAAGACTGCTTTTTGTACGAGATATGGCCACTATGAGTTCCTCGTGATGTCCTTTGGCTTGACTAATGCCCTTGCAACATTCATGGACTTGATGAATAGGGTGTCCAGTCCATATATTGATTCCTTTGTTATTGTCTTTATTAATGACATCTTGATTTATTCACGTAGCCTGGGGGAGCACGAACAGCATTTGAGAGTTGTGCTCCAGACCTTGCGGGAACAGAAGTTATATGTTAAGTTCTCCAAGTGTGAGTTCTGGTTGGATTCCGTAGCATTCCTGGGGCATGTAGTATCCGGAGAAGGTATCAAGGTTTATCCTCAGAAGATCGAGGCAGTTCAGAGTTGGTCGCATCCTACCTCAGCTACAGAGATCAGGAGCTTTTTGGGCCTAGCATGCTATTATCGCCGATTTGTGGAGGGGTTCTCTTCTATTGCAGCTCCATTGACCATATTGACTCAGAATAATGCACCGATCCGATGGTCTGACGAGTGTGAGGCGAGCTTTCAGAAGCTCAAGAAATCATTGACCTCAACACCAGTTCTAGTATTTCCTTCCGGTTCTGGGATGTATACAGTATATTGTGATGCTTCGCGCGTTGGCTTGGGGTGTGTGTTGATACAGGAAGGGAGAGTTATTGCTTATGCTTCATGCCAGCTAAGGGTTCATGAGAATAATTACCTTGTGCACGATTTAGAGTTGGCGGCGATTGTTCTTACTCTTAAGATTTTGAGGCACTACTTGTATGGGGTGTCCTATGAGGTTTATACAGAACACTGCAGCTTGCAGCACTTGTTCAAGCAGAGAGATCTTAATCTGAGGCAGCGGAGATGGCTTGAGTTGTTGAAGGATTATGATATCACCATTCTTTATCATCCGGGCAAGGCTAATGTGGTAGCAGATGCTTTGAGAAGGAAGGCAGAGAGTATGGGTAGCTTGGCTTATATTGCAGCAGAGAAGAGACCTCTATCCTTGGACATTCAGTCCTTGGCCAATCGCCTAGTGAGATTAGATCTTCCAGAGCCTCGTCGAGTTTTAGCACATGTGGTTGCCCAGTCTTTGTTAATTGGGGAGATTAAGGCACGACAGTTCGATGATCTGTGCTTAGCAGAGCTTCGGGAGTCACTGGTACGGGGTGGTGCCAAGGAGGTTTCCATTAGCGAGGATGGTGTTCTGAGACTTCAGCGTCGTTTATGTGTTCCTAACATTGATGTCCTGAGCGAGAGGATTCTAGAGGAGGCAAACAGTTCTCAGTATTTTGTTCATCCTGGTGCTACGAAGATGTATTGTGATTTGAAGCAGCATTACTGGTGGAGGCGGATGAAGAGGGACATTGTGGAGTATGTGACTAGGTGTCTTAATTTCCAGCAGGTGAAGTATGAGCACCAGAGGCCAGGAGGCCTACTTCAGCAGATGCCCATTCCTGAGTGGAANAGAGGCCAGGAGGCCTACTTCAGCAGATGCCCATTCCTGGGTGGAAATGGGAGCGCATCACTATGGACTTCGTGGTTGGGTTTCCTCGGACTTTGCGGAAGGTTGACGCGGTTTGGGTCATTGTATATAGATTGACCAAATCGGCGCATTTCATTCCAGTAGCTACTACATATACTTCTAAGATATTAGCCCAGATCTACATTCGGGAGATAGTCCGAAAGGTTCTGTTGAAGGTCTTGCCGATGAAGGGTATTATGAGGTTTGGGAAGAAAGGCAAGCTGATCCCGAGGTTTATAGGTCCCTTCAAGGTGTTGAGGCGAGTTGGGGAGGTTTCTTATGAGCTAGCCTTACCTCCCAGTTTATCAGGAGTTCATCCCGTCTTTCATGTATCCATGCTCCGGAGGTACCACGCCGACTTGTCTCACGTAGTTGATTTCAGCATTATTCAGTTGGATGAGAGGTTGGGCTACGAGGATGAGCCAGTTGCTATTATTGATAGACAGGATAATCAGTTGAGGTCCAAGAGAGTGTCTGTAGTGAAGGTCCAGTGGAGGGGCCAACCAGTCGAGGAAGCGACCTGAGAGTCCGAGGAGGATATGCGGAGCAAATATCCTCACTTATTCAGCACTTCATGTATGATTCTAGACCCTTTCGAGAACGAACGTTTGTTTAAGAAGTGGAGAATTTAACGACCCGACCGGTCATTTTGTGTTATCAGACCCCGTTCCCCTAAATAAAACTTCCCATAGCGGCTTATTATGGTTTATGACTTGCGGGGACTGGTGGTTCGGGATTCGGAAGTGTTTAGAGTGCTATAGGAACACTTGGTTCCTTAAGGTTGGCTTTTAAGGCCAAGTTTGACTCGGTCAACATTTTTAGTAAACGATCTCAGAATCGAGTTTCGACGGTTCCAGTAGCTTCGTATGATGATTTCGGACTTGGGCGTATGTTCGGAATGGGTTTTGGATGACCCGGGAGCGTTTCAGCACCAAATAACGAAATAAGGATTTCCTTAAGTTAATATTGTGTTTTGGGACGTGTTTTTGTGTTATCGAGTTCCGAACGAAATTCCGAGATCGGGAATAGTTTCTTATGTCATTTATGACTTGCCTGGAAAATATGGTGTTATTCCGAGTAGTATAGGTCGGTTCGGCACATTGTTAGCGAATTCTAGAACTTAAAGTTCAAAGTTTGACTCAATTTGGTTTTTGGGTAGGATTCTTAAATTCGTTGTTGTTTTTCACGTTCCAAAAACTCGAGCGAGTCCATATCATGAATACTGACCTGCCAGTGCCTTTGGACGGGGTCCCGATGGGCTCGGGTGAGTTTCGGACCCCTCGGAGTTAAATGCAAAACACCATAATTTTTTGTGTCTGGTTTCCTTCTATGCGTTCGCGATTACTCTGCCGCGTTCGCATAGACGGATCTGGGCGGGAGTGAAAATTTACCCTATGCGTTTGCATAGGTGCTCCGTGTTCGCATAGCGTAGGGCATTGGGCCAGACCAGCTTAGCCCTTACTCAGTGCGCTCGCATCCCCCTAGCCGCGTTCGCGTAGGTCTAGCATAGCTAGCCTCCGCGTTCGCGAATACCTCTCTGCGTTCGCATAGAAGGCCTCATCAGGCCTGGCCATTTGTTCATCGCGAACGCACTGCCCCTGATGCGTTCGCATAGAAGGGCAGCTGGGCAGTGTGTTTTATAACGGGATTCATTCATTTTTCCTCATCTTCTTCTTCTTCCTTGGGGTGATTTTTAGCATTCAAGAGGGGCAAGCGACCTACTAGTTAAATTAACTACCTAATTAGTGAAAATTTAAGGATTTGGGGTAGTAACCTAGGGCTTTCGAAAATTTAGAAAATTACCCGTGCATTGGCTATGAATTCATACAAAAATCATATATTAACGATCCTTAGGTTATGGGTGAGCGTTTCCTTCGAGAATTTTTGGAATCCGAGCATGGGGGCCCAGGGTTGGATTTTGGGATTTCTTCAAGAATGGTGAATTTGACTAAATAATAGGAGAATTTCATGCTTTGAATATAAATTGATATATTTGTATAACATTTGGTTAGTTTCGAGTCCGTGGGTGTCGAGTTCGGAGTTTCGGGTGAATTCTTGACCCGGGGAGTAGGTGCGACGTGAGGTGAGACTCCTTTCTAACCTTGCAAGAGGGAACTATCCCTCTAGGTGATTTAAATGCTATATGTGATAACTGTGGGGGCTACGTACGTAAAAAGTAACAAGAGTCCGTAATTAGCGGCTATTACTATTATGTCCGGGTAGTTAGGCCCACATCATGCCTTGTGTTTTACCTGATATGAACTATATGCTTAATAAATTAAATGTTACATGCTGCTTATTTCCTTGAGGTCATAGAATTTGAGAAAACTTGTAAGGAATTGTTCATTGAAAAGTAATTTAAAAAGGAATAATGTGTGTGCATGTGACCGCTTCGCAATTTACATTCCGCGTGTGGAGTGTGATTTCCCCCACTCTTATGGGAACGGNCCGAGCGGAGTGTGATTTCCGCCACTCTTATGGGAACGGGTCGTACGCCACGGCGGGTTGAGAGATGCACTTTTGGTTTGGGCTGTTCGATCCTCGGCAGTGCATAGAGGGGATTACTTTATGGCAGAGATGCACTTTTGGTTTGGGCCGTTCGATCCTCGGCAGTGCATAGATGTGAGTACTTTATGGAAATGTGCACTTATGGTTAGGGCCGTTCGACCCTCGGTAGTGCACGGACATGACTATCTTATGACTCAAGTCGGTTGTCCTTACCCTGCATGCGCATGATTTATTTGTTACTAAATTCACGGACATTGATTTGACAGATATTTAGGGGAAGGCGAAGTAGTAATTGTTTTATTCATTCCCAGTACTTCCTTGGATTTCAGTGCCTTATATATATTTGTTGCTTCACTGCCTTTCAAAGCCTACCGTTTCCATCATATTCTGTTAAATTATACTGTTGGACCTTAGTGAGTGTCCAGTTGACCTCTCGTCACTACTTCTTCGAGGTTAGGCGGGATACTCACTGGGTACATATATATTTATGTACTCATGCTACGCTTCTGTACTTAATTGTACAGGTTCTGAGGCTGGTGCACCTGGTTGTCAGACCGGAGCTTAGACGGACCTGACTTCACAGTGAGCTTCTTTCTCCTAGCGATCTCCAGCAGCACCATGGAGTTTCTTTTGCTTATTTCCCGTCTATTTATTTCAGACAGTGGGATTGTATATTATATCTTTTGTATATTCTGTTAGTATGCCCTTAGGACTTGTGACACTAGTTCCTGGCACACACGTGATGATTATTATGGATTACAGGTCTGTATATATATTGGCTCACGCCTCCTCATGACCGCTTTTGATAAAAAACTGGCTAATTATCCTTGTCGATTTATGTCTTAAGTTTTAAAAACTGAGTATATGTTGAAATGTTTAATCTAATAATAAGGAACCCTTAGTAAATTGAGTGTCGGCTTGCCTAACCCCGCGGTTGGGCGCCATCACGACCTAAGTTAGTATTTTGGGTCGTGACATAGGCCTAGCGACAAGTTGATTAGAGAACTTCAGTGCCAATAATTTCCTTATTTCATTAATGTAAAGTAGATGAATCTAAAACGACACTAAAAAAGATAAGTCATTAATGGCACTTGGCCTTATTACATTTGAAAAAGCAGATAAACCTAATCTACTTGGTCTCAGAAGGACCTTCCCCAGGCTTGATCTTCTTGGCTCCATCGATCAGGTTCCCCAGGTCGCGCATGCCCAACAACAGGTATACCCTTTCTAGATGTCCTCTTTCTCTTCCCTCAGCATTCTGGAAGTTGGCGACTCTCTTCCTCGTCTTCTCCTCCAGCTCCATCAGACCCTGCTCCAGATATTCTAGCCTTTCATTAGACTTGATAGACATTTCCCTCCATGCATTGATCAGTTCTATATCAGTCTTGTGTTGCTCCAGATGCTCGGCCTTAGACTCATGAACCCTTTTGTGCAATTTATTGTATTTCACTTGGGCTTCAGCAAATTCGTCTATGACCCTGTTTCCCCGATCGATTCCCGGCTCAACTATCCCTGCTATGCTATCTTCCAACCATGATAGGTAAAAGCGTAAATGTCCTGCCTGATACCTGTCTAGATCGATGATGTCCCTTTCTATAATAATCTTTAGGTTCCACATATGCTGAGCTTCACATTTGTACGAGATGCCGTCATCCTGAAAATCTGCCCAATAATGACTCATTTTAGAAACTCGCGGTATGACTTGCTTCATGCCTGCCTGTCTCATAACCCTGATGGGAACATAAGGGTATATGCCCCTTAACCCGATCAACACCAAGTGCGAAGCGTCTCTAGATCTGATAATGAACTCACTGGTAGGGAACCATCAGAACATCCATTGAACCTAGTCCTCAGTCAAATTGTCGAAAAACTGCACCCATTCTGTAGCATTCTCCAATTGAGCAAACCTGTCTGGGATGAGGTCATTCTCTTATGGTGATGAAAGGCTATGTGATCATTCCACGGCCTTCGTGGAAACTAGCAACCAAACCTATAGCAGCAGATTACAACCCTCGAAGTGTTTGAACCCCTTCTGGTAGTGATACAAGGCCCGATATATGTCTGCTATAATCATAAGGACGATAGTATATGCTTGCCCCTCGATTCCTTCCATTAGAGTTTTAGTTACCATGGCCAGTCTAGTGTGAATCATGTCTCTTTTGCTTGGAAACACTATCATACCCAGGAAGCATGCGACGAACACAAAAACCCTATGGTGAGTCCAACCCAGGGAGGTTATGGAAAATTCGTCACAAAAGGTACGATAGGATTTGCTATGACCATATCGTTCATAGAGGTAGTCAAAAGGTATGTATGACTTCTTCAGGCACTCCAAATCGTCGTTCCTTTTCAAACCCATCATTTTCAGAAACCCCCTAGTGGTAGGATTCTCCGGTACCAATAAACCAGGACTGTCCCAAGGTAATCCAGCGGATCCCCCTATATCCTCCAAGAGAGGGGTCATTTCTATGTTGCTAAAATGGAACACGGACCTTTCTCCCCGAACATAGTGGCCGCTTCGATCAACATATTGTTTAGTTAGATGTCCAATAAAGAGGGTATGTTTTCGAGGACCCTTTTCACATGGTCTTTGTCGCTTGGCGAAAGGGTCTCCTACCAATCCAGCAACAATGGTGGTATTCTTTGGACCATGCCGAACCTGGGGACTTCGCGCCTCATTTTCTGCAAAACAAATAAGGTTAGACCCTTCCCCCCTCCAGATTTGACTACTTATACATCAGTGATTAGCATATTAGCACTTATTTCTCCAAATTAATGCACATATCGTGGTTGCGTATGTTGGGATTATGGAAACCCTGGTGGGCTTTTGGACAAGGCTTTTCCTAAAGGGTTATTATGTGGACAAAATATTAACCCTGGCTAGGTTTGACCATGATGCATGTACAATAAATCAGAGTAAGGTTTCTATAGAGGATTAGACTGGTACCCTCAAGCGGACAACTTGATGGGGAAGGCACGGAACCGTTGACTGCACCGCTGAACCACTAGTTTTACCGCAAATAAGTCTTTCCGAATTCAAAGGTATGATATATAGGAATAGCGCAAACACTCATCAAGCGTTGCTATGGTATTGATTACGCACGAGCGGAATATGATGTTGAGCATGATTTATGCAACAGAAAATAGCACGTTGTCACGTATTTGCACGTTAAAAATAATAAATGTGTTATTTAATAATTGAAAAGGCATTAAAGAAAACAAAGAGACCAGTCAGTTTCCATAATAAAGAGTAATAAAACAAGAAAGAGAAATCGTAAAGTCTTAAAAAGTAGGCAAATACACATAAAGTGGGAAAGGGAAAGGGTGTGCAAGTATTAACAGAATAAAGCATTCTTAAAGACTAATTCACAAAAATCAAATTCGTTATGGTAAGAGCCTAGGTATATCCTTAGTAGAGTCGCCATGCTGTTGCGCCCTTTTTTTCTCGCGAAATCGGGTTTTGACATTTCTGAGACAACTCCCTTCCTTTTGGGATGGGATGTGGGATTTGAAGAGTCGCCACCTAACTAATTAAGGTGAGTTAGGGCACCTAGAGTAATTAACTCATGAAACTAGTTTGCATCACCAGAGATCGGGTAAGGGCTCGAAATTACCTTGAGGGGAAGGTGTTAAGCACCCCTCGAGGTCCACAGCGGTGGGTCCCCGCCGAACTTAATTAAGAAAATGAGTCTTTAAAGGAAAATAAAGCAATTTAGACAACTATATTTTAAAACAAGAATTAAATGGGTCCTAAGTTTTTTATCCTATAGGATCATTTCCATGCAATACTTGGTAACTTTCCCCAGGTTGGGGTGCTACACATAGTATTAGCGCACAAGTCATCATCTCTTTTACAACCCAATTACTATCTTTCAGTTGTTACTTAAGTGTTCTAGTAGCGTCTAACTCGTGCCTTACACGTGCACTACCCATCCCTTTCATATGGTTCTGGATGTGTTTAGGACCTCTATTTAAGGTGGTTCTAGACTAACCTAGGTTGCTTAAAATGAAAAATAACTAGGCGACAAACAAAATTCAAATAGGATTGTCACTGAAGGGCAACTAAAGGCTCATGTTAACCTCCACAAATAGTCAACAAATGCATGCAGTTCAATCAGTAATTTCATTAATTTAGGATCCTATAGGCAGGATATCAAGATGAGCAGAAACAGAATGTAGAGAAACAGTTTGTTTAAGGCGAGCATCGGGACCTATCAATTGCCTACTGATTTTGATTAAGTTCTGAATCTGGGCAAATTTCAAGCAGCAAGAGATCACAGTTTTAGGCCCAGAATTCTTAATAAACCTACAAGTTTGCCTAAGTGATAACTAGAACATAATCCTATAGGAATGGTATCTACAACTGTTAATTATAGACCTATAACAACGAGTTACTAAATTTAACAGACAGGTTTTAATCTATTTAGATCCTATAGGCATGCTTTCTACTTTGGAAGAATTAGTTAACTCCTATAGGCATGATTTCTAAGTGTTGAAACTGATTACAAGCATGATTTCTAAACTTACAACTGATTTACCCTATAGGTATGATATCTATTAGTTTAAATCCTATAGACATGATTTCTAGATTTTGAAATTGATTCCTTTTATTCTTGTAGGCATGGTATCTAAGTTGAAACTGATTTTTTATTTCCTATAGGCATGATATCTATTAATCACATTGGGCAGAATTTCTAAAGAAAATTGCCAGGAAAGTTTATTAGCTCAAACAAATAGAATCCTATATACATGACCACTAATGCACATTGAGATTTGAAGTATGTGTAGATCCTAAGAACATGGATTCTAATGCAGAATTACCCAAAGACCTATAGACAGTGTCTCTAATATGCATGATCACAAACAGTCAAGAAAAATATCCTTTAGGAAGAATTTCTAAACGATTAGTAACATTCACACCATCAACACAGTAACCCTATAGACAGGATTTCTACCCGAGTTTTGAACAAAGATATATAAGAACTCCCCCAGCTTTTACTAGTAACCCCAAATCTGTTATTACAGAGATTATTATATTATTACAGCACAATATGAATGAATTGCATAATACTATCCATTACACTATAGGGAGCCTTAGCAGGCCCAATATTAACCTGGAAACCAGGCCTTCAAGCAAAACAAGTTTGAAGCATAATGGGATCCATCCATGGTACATAAAATTGGGTTTCTAATGTGTCAAAGTTCCCAAGGGCCTCAGGGACCCCGAGCAATGCTCAGACCAGAATCTCACTTAGAAAAAAATTCATAAAAGATTGGGAGACCAGCCCCAATGTGTCAGAGTTCGGAGGAGTCTCAAGGACCCTAGGCAGTGCTCACATTGGGGGTGATAGGACCTAGATAACTAAGAGTAGCAACTTGAAAGTAGTATATGAAGAGTAGGGGGACAGTTTTAGAAAACAATTTGATTTTTAGAAGCAAATAAGTTCAGATTGCATGGTAGCAAACAGAGCTGAGCCAAGAAATAAACAGAGCACATGGTCTAAACAGATTAGTACTTATTCAACTAAGTACTCATACCAATATTCAAAGTGATTCACAAAGAGCAAGGGCACTTAAATTAACAAACAGAATTGGCTACACATGCTTGCAGGGCAGGGAACATACAACTGATTATACAGAGTTTCACATTATTAAAGATAACCTAATTAGCTTTGTCACTAAGTTAAATCATATATGTATGTATTAAACAGATGACATGCTGAAGTTTAAAATAAAACTAACCAAACAAACACATAGAACAAGATAGGGTAGTAGGAACTAGAGCATTCTAGTTTCAGAGAGAGGTAAACATGCATCATAGATCAGGCAGAAGCATGCTAAGGTTGAAATAAACATGCAGAACAGAACAAGATAACAAGAATTAAGATATAACAGTTGAGAAAGAAACAGACAAGAATCATGTATCAAATAGAAGCAGGTTGAGGTTGAAATAAACTAATCACATAACATATAGAATAGAAATAGGTTAACAGAAGTTAACACATACCAGTTAGGAAGAAGTAAATAGGAATGTAATGATAGTTTGGATCCAAAGATTTTAGCATTGGCTTCCAACCGGCTAAACTGCGGAAACCATAGTAGCAACACAAAGAGAGTTTTTTTTTTGAGGTAGAACAGAGAGCTTTTTTAAGTTGTGAAGTGAATAAAGTGTGAGAGTGTGTAAATATGAGTGTAAGTCTGTAAGCTTGAGCTTGTGTGTTAAAATCAGAATAGTGAAAGGTTTTTATAGCATATAGTAGAGTAAAACCAAATAAGGTAAGGTATGCAAAATCAATCAATCAATCAATTAGGGTTAACATGAGTCAATTAACAGTAAGTAACTTAAATTAAGGAGAATGTTTCACGGAATAAATTAGTAGACAAGATTGAGGCTAAATAAGGTAAGTAGTAAATCCAGAGATCACTTACAGGTCAGTTCTAGTAATCAAAGCATAGAAATTAGGCTAGCAAGAAAATTGAGGCAAGTAGTACCAATTATGAATCACACATAAGGAAAGAATAGGTAAAAACCTGTCAAGGAGATATCAGTTTTAAAAGAAAAGTACAATTTTCGAACCCTAGTTAAGCAAGTAAATAAGTTAATCACTTTAATTGACAGAGCCATAGTAAACGGGCAAAACATTATAACCAACAATCAAATAATGAAAAACCCTAAGGTGTAAAGACATAGAGATGAAACTCAAGTAAAATAAATCATTCCAACAGTAAAGAAGAAGACCAAAGTTAAGCATTTAAACGTTTTAAACATTTTTGCAAAAACCTCTTGAAAAATCAAAACCCTAGCTTTTAGGGAAAAATGAAATCAGTTGACAACAGTAGTAAAAACAGAAAAAATCTTGAAGGAAAAATACCAAAAAAACTCAAAACACTTCAGATCTAAAGAGATCTGAACTGATTTAGCAAGAAATAGTTAGGTTCATACAAAAAAATAAACAGAGGTTGAAAATCTGGTTTGAACTAGAGATTTGAAACCATAAAAACAAAAATGATAGTACTCACAGACATGGCGGTGAATACAGACAGATTAATCAAGAACATGAGAGATTTGAAACAAATTTGGCTCGAGCTTCTTGAGATTATCCTCGAGTAACATGAAAATCGAACACCAGCAGCGAGATGAGGCCGGGTAAGGCCTGAAATCGAAGAAGGAAACCATGAATCGAGGGGAATAACGGTGACATCGGGCTAGGGTTAGAAGGGGTGAGAGAGAAGAGAGGAGGGAAGGGGTTTCAAGGGCGGAAGATTTGTGTAAATGGGTAGGGTTTAGGTCATTTACTGTATTAAAAATGGAAAATGAATCCTGGACCGTTGATCTTCTGAGATCAACATCCAGGATTGATTTAGGCTGGGAGGGTTATGGGTTATTGGATTAGGGTATTGGGTTAATAATTGGGTTGGGTAATTGGATTGGGCATTTTAGGTGTTGGGCTGAGTAATTGGGTCCGAAAAATTAATTGAAAGGGGCTATATTTTAAATACCCATTTAGTTTGATAAAAATAATTTATAAAAATAGTTAATAAATGATGAAAAAGATATTTATGTATAAAAGTGATTTAAAATAATTAGTTAATATTATAAAATATAAAAAGTCATTTTCGTGTAAAAATAAAGTAATTATGCACACATGGGCTATTATTGCAAAGTTATTGCAATTATAACCTGAAGATGTAAATATGATTATGCATAAAATAATTAAAACTTAGTATAGATATAAAATGATAGAATTAAGCAATAAAATTATTATAAAATCACTTGTGGTGCAATTAGTAATTATTTAGATAATAAAATGATATAATAAATTAAATAAAAATCCTTTAAAATTACAGATAATTATGAAAAAATATTAATTGATGTCCATGCATTATTTTAAAAATATATATACGTTTTGAAAATAATATATGGAAAAATTGGTTATCAACAAGGCCCGCATCTCGAAACAGAAAAAACTCACAAAATCCGATAACATATTCAATTACGAGTCCAACCATAATAATTTCACTCAAATCCGACCCCAAATCGGTGTTTAAAAACTCAAAAGTTCATATTATGGAACTTTAGGCTAAAACCCCCTAATTTCTCTTTAAAATTCATCAACCAATGCCAAAAATGAAGATAGATTCATGAAATAAGATCGAAACTAAGTGTAGAACACTTACCCCAATCCTTGTGATGAAGATTGCTCCAAAAATTGCCTCAATCCGAGTCCCACATCTCAAAATATGATAAAAGAACCAAAGCCTCGATTTATAGCATTCTGCTCAGCAATTTCGCACCTGCGGCACATTTGTCGCTTCTGCGACACAAGCTTCGCTTTTGCGGACTCCACTAGCTAGCTGACCCTCGCGCCTGCGGATCTTCATTCGCTTCTGCGCAACCGCAGGTGGAAGCCAAACAAGATTTTACGCCCAAGATCTTCGCTTATACGGGACCACAAATGCGCCTTAAAGTCCCGCTTCTGCGATCTACTCCAGCCACGCCTTCCTTCACTTCTGCGACCAACTGTCTGTATCTGCGGACTCGCATCTGCGTCCATTCTTCCGCAGATGTAGAAACACCAAAACCAGCAACCTTCACTAGTGCACTATGAAACGAAAATGATCCGAACCTAGTCTGAAACTCATCCGAGCCACTCGGGACCTCGTCCAAATATACCAACAAGTCTTAAAACATCATACGAACTTAGTTGAACCCTCAAATCACCTCAAACGACATCAAAAACACGAATTGCACATAGATTCAAGCCTAATGTGTTTTGAAACTTCCAAATTCCACGATCGACATCGAAACCTATCAAAACCACCTGGAATGAACTCAAATTTTGCACACAAGTCCCAAATGACATAACGAAGTTATGCCAATTCCCTTAACCACAAGCCGAATCCGATATCAAAAAGTCCACTCCCGGTTAAACTTTCCAAAAATTCAACTTTCCTCATTTCAAGCCAAATTCAACTACGGACCTCCAAAACACAATTCAGACACACTCCTAAGTCCAAAATCGGCCAACGGAGCTAACAGAACCATCAAAATCCGAGGTCAAATATTAAAAAGTCAACCTTGGTCAACTCTTCCAATTTGAAGCTTCCTAGTTGAGATTTATTCTTCCAAATTAGTTCCGAATAACCTGAAAACCAAAACCGACGATTCACACAAGTCATAATACATCATATGGAGCTATTCATGCCCGCAAACTACCGAGCGAAGTGCAAATGCTCAAAACAACCTGTCGGGTCGTTACACTTGCGCCAACGCCTTTTAAAACAATGTTCCAAACAAGCTCTTAATCTAATTAGGTATAAGGGCGATATTTGTACATCTCTTCTAAAATTGAAGTAGTTTATGCGGTAATGCTAAAGTGCAAAGAGCTAACTGTAATTTACCCTGAGTTGAGGGAGTTTTTATCAACATTGAGTCTGAGATGATAAGTGTGCAGTTGAGAAGGACAGACAATCACCATTGACTTTTAAGGCCATTTCAGTGAGCATGAGGAGTGTATCGTTCGTACTAGTTGTCGTTGCCGCAATATGGATTTCTAATAATTCCAATGGCTTAATTCATGTATGTTCATCGGCAGAGTCGTCAGCGCCGAAGCCAGCCCAATGGCCTCACCAGTTCCACTCACTACTCTTCGTTAACTACAGCGGATCTTTAAGCCTAATTGACCTTTGGTACGATTGGACCAACGGCCGCAACTTCAACATTATCCAGGACCAGCTAGGGAAACTTCTCTACGACCTCGAATGGAATAACGGCACCAGTTTCTTCTACACCTTAGACGACAATAAGGAATGTCGTTCCGCTCAGCTTGATGTTGGGATTCTCAGACCTAATTGGCTTGACGGAGCTACTTACCTTGGTCAGCGTTCCTTCGACGGATTTCTGTGTAATGTGTGGCAGAAGGTTGATTTCATTTGGTATTACGAAGATGTCGTCACCAAGAGACCCGTCCATTGGGTTTTCTATACCGGTACATCCCCCGAACCCCCTTATAACCATTATTTGATTACCTAGCAAAATGGTGGAGTAATTAAACTGATTTAACTATTGATAGAGTAAAATAAATTTTATACTGCCAACAGTATATTACTTAAATGAGTTAAAATCCATATTAATTACACTGGTTCTGGGCTTTCCGTTTTACTACTAAGGATACACTCCTCAATGGTGATTGTCAACTATTAAACATTGAATCTGGCCGGCTATTGGCGTTAAAATCCCTTACTTATTTCTAGAAGTAGGATTCCGCTTTTTGTCTAAAGGTTATTCGATTATGCCTATTGAACTTCGTTATTGCCAGGAAGGAGTATTCTACTCTCAATTCATCATTGCACATGAGAAAGTAAGAAAGAACTGATTAGTAGACCAACTGCCCTGCTAGATTGTTTCTAGGACATAACAATATCCATATAAATAAATTATTAAAACATTAAGGATAGACAAAATTGCATTGTTATTCAATAAATAAGTTTAACTCTTTTTTATTTATCAATGTAAAGTAAGTATTATAAAAACATCACCAAGTAGGTGCATTCAGGGGTGCAATACAAAAAGCTTACATTCTTACTGCACATGTAAGGAGTTGAGGTATTCTATCTGAACATCAACTTCATATACATTTGTCATAGTGTAGTCAGGTCTTCCCGTTACATTGAAGCTGTTCTAGTTATTCACTTTTCACTTTTAAGCAATAATGGATTGTGATCCGAGATGAACTTAGGCAGTGCTAATTGCTTAATGAACCTGAAAGCATCACCCCTTTCCAAAGAAAGCAAAAATCTGTCTATTCTTGATGCTGTTCACCCAGACGTTCATTTTGTCCATGTGAATCTACTCCCTTCTAATGGTGGGTATCAACTCAAGATTTTGTATGAAATCCGAGAATTCCAACATGCCTCTAGCGACTCTCTGATTATTACTTCTTTCAGTTGCATATAACGTCACATTGAAATCTCCACAAACAACCCATGGTCCATCCGAAGTCCTCTAACAGCTGCTACCTCTTCTCACACTTCAATTCTTTCTATTCTTCTGTTTGGAGCATATGTACTTGTGAGACACCAACTGAATGTGTTAGAACAGTCTGAAAAGATCACTGAAATTGAATGCGAACCTTTTAGAACTTCAATTTTCCACCATATTCTCATGTCTGAAGTATCAGAATGCCCTCATTGTTCCCATTAGCTTCTAATATAGAAAAATGATCCCCTCTGCTGGTCCAAGTTTGTCTGTCATCTCTTTCCGAATAGACCTTCCCCAGAAGCCACAACCAGTTTGCAAGGGGTCCTCCATAATCGATTGTGTCAGCAGTAGGCAAGCCCCTGGCATTGATAAGGCTACGAGAGAGAAGTGTCCTGGCATGGCTAAAGTCAAAGCAGAATTAGATCTTCTAGCTGAACTACCATACCATATCTTGTTGCAATGCCATGACTTCTAATTAGAGTTTGTCTCTGTAAAAGGAGATAAATAGAGGAAAGCAGAGCCAAATGGGATATGATTAAGATAATTACAAAAAGAAGAGAACATTCTAGTTCTTGAAATGTTTCGTATATCTTAACTAAACCAGCTCTATATATTATCATAATCAAATGCCTTAAAATCCATAGCTTCATTAAGCTAAAAATGACCCGACATGCCAACAACAGTCATGAATTAGTCGCGAGAAGTTGACCAGATAAAATCACAACGGTTATGGATTAGTGCAAGAAGTTGACTAGATAAAATAACATCTGTATTTGGTTGAGCTACATCAGGACTAAAGAGAGTTGACAAAAGCTAATTTTTGGCTCTAAACTTCAAATGAGGTCAGATCTAATCTTTTCTTCTGCGACTGATGTATTCACGGCCTGACCTATAACGATCAACTAGCTTTCTGAAGTCAATCGTCTATGTACAACTACCAAAGGCTTTGTTCTGAGCTTTTCATCTTCCTCTTTTTTGTTGATAAGTTCCTAGTTCTTTCTTCCTGTTCTACTTCACCTTTCACAATCTTTGTTTACAAACCTATGCAAAAAATATCTTGTTGCAAGATTGATATCTGATTGTTATGATACTCTTTATAAAGGATGCTCGTGTAATGTTGCAGGAAGGTCTATTCATGTCATGACGTTTGAAGTGGGAGCAGCTCTGGACGATGCAAAATGGCAGGCCCCTGTATATTGTTTTGAGAATAAAAAGCCTAACGAACATCCTGCATCAGAGAAGAGTATTGTGGATATTGGCTTCCTAGAATATGAATCAAATCGTATTTTGAGAGAGGTCATATAGCATATTACTATGTAAATAGCTAGATGTTATTTGCTATGTAAATGTATTTGCCTTGGTTTGAGGCCTGTATCAGAAGTTAAGAGGATGGAATAATAAATTCAATCCCTTACTGTATTAACAATTAGAAGCTTGCTGAAATGCAGTTAATTGTTAGGATATGAGTATAACCAGTTTGTGAGTTTATACATATGGGAGGTTCAGTGGCGGTCCCGAGATTTTGTGCAAGCGGATTCAATCTTTGAAATACATAACTTTAGTCTCATAAAATAGTAGTTGTCAAGTGGGTTCAAATAAAAATATTTATACAAAATTTACGCTGCTTTAATCGAAATTTATACATATGCACATTATTATTTTTTGGTGAAGCAGGTTCAGTTGAACCCGCTTGCGACCACGTGCGTCTGCCACCGGGAGGTTGTGAGAATAGGAAGAAGTTGCTCTTTTCTAAAGAAAGGGATAGTTGAAAGAACCAAAGGAAAGGATAGCTGGCAATTCTGACTATTACAAGATCCAGTTCATGCAATGCATATATTACAGATAAATTACATATACATATAGCTGTCCTACTTACTGTTACCCTTTTTCAGGTATTCCTTACCAGCATTCCTTGCTCGGGCAGCTAGGAAACCAATTACATACAAGAATTAAAACTCATTAAACATAATGTTTCTTGTAATGGTCGCCAAGCTACCAACGAAAAATAGTCCTCTTTCTCCAACGAATGATTAAGGTCAAGTTACTAATTGATATTAGTAAAGATGTCACGTATGATAAATCCTCTGCAAGGAGTCTTCTAGTTTTTTTTATAAAGATAAAAATTATACTTAGCTGAGTATGACTATCCCCAATCTAATTCTAATATCCATCAGAAAAAATGCAGTTCAACTCTTTTAAGTACTTAAATCCAGGTATAGTTAATACAAGGATAAGTTATTCCATGTTGAGCTCAGCATAAAGTTATGCATAAATTTTTGTATAAGTTATACAGGTATTGTTTACCCCATAAATGAAATGCCTACCTAACATGGTACAAAGTAGAACCAAATTTTATACAGTGACTAATATCCCTAATACATACCAAACGACTCCTAAATGTTAAAGATTTTAGGATGAAAAAAAACCTAGTATATAACTTAGAGCCCATTTGGACATAAGAATTTTTTTACTTTTTTTCGAAATCAGTGTTTGGTCATAAAATCTCCAATTTTCAATTGAAGATGAATTTTGGAATTTTTTGAAAATTTGAAAAACTCCAAAAAACTGTTTTTCAAAATTTTCACTCAGATCACTCACAAAAATTCAAAAACAACCAGAATTATATTCATGTCCAAACACAATTTTTATTTTCAAATTCCATTTTCAATTGAAAAAAATATTCATTTTCTTTTTGGAATTTTACAATTCTTATGTCCAAACGCCCACTTAGAGTAATTACTCTAGTTGTAAGCAATCAAACTTATAGCCCGTTTGGCCAAGCTGCAAAAATCAGCTTATTTTGAGAAGTATTTTTGAGTAAACGACCTCGGAATCGAGATTTGACGGTTCCAATAGGTTCGTATGATGATTTCGGACTTGGGTGTATGTTCAGATCGGGTTTTGGATGAACTGAGAGTGTTTCGCCGCCTAGTAGTGAAAGTTGGTTCTTTGAAGGTTTTGAAGTTCTTTAAATTTAGTTTGGAGTAGGTTTTGGTGTTATCGAGGTCCAAATGGGATTTCGAGACCGAGAATATTTCCGTATGGTGATTTAAGATTTGCACGCAAAATTCGGTGTCATTCCGAGTAGTTTAAGTACGTTTCGACGCGTTAGGAGTAAATTGAAGAAACTTGAAGTTCATATTTTTGATTCAATTGGTTTGAGGTATGATTCTTAGTTTTGATGTTGTTTTGTGCATTCCGTGAGTTCGAGTGAGTCCGTTTTATGATTTCAAACTTGTTGGTACGTTCGGCGGGGTCCTTGGGCGTTAAACGAACGAGGCTCAGATCAAGTTTGGAGTTGAAGGCAAGTGCTGAAGCTTTCAGCTTCTGGTGCAATCGCACCTGCGCTTGGCCAGCCACAGGTGCGAGATATGAGCCGCAGAAGAGGACTAGCCAAGGCTGCCCAGGACTGCAGGAGCGAACAAGTTTGCGCATCTGCGAACACGTAGGTGCGATGGCAGTGACCACAGAAGCGGCAAGGCCCGTAGGCACGGAAAAACGGTCGCATCAGCAGTTGCGCAGGAGTGGCCCCAACCCGCAGGCGCGGGAAAATGCTGGGTAGTGAGGTTGTTTTAAAATCGGGTTTTGAGCATTTTTGCTTATTTCTTCACTTCTTAGGGGCGATTTTTGAGCTGGTTAGAGAGGAATTTTCACTACCTATATGGGGTAAGTAATTTCTATCTATTGTGAGTTAAATATATAGTTTATGGATAAATTTAACATGCAAATTAATAAAATCATGGGTTTAGGTGAAAAACCTAGATTTTTGATAAAAATGGGATTTGACCACGAAATTTGTCATGGAATTTAGCGAAAATTATATATTTGAGTTCATGAGGTTATGGGTAGCAACTTTCTTCAAAAATTTCTGAAATCCGGGCATGTGGGCCTGGGGGTGAAATTTAGGAATCCAACATTTGGGGCTGGGTCATCACTTTAATAGTTGGAATTTGAACTTTTGAACATGTATTGATTTATTTATATACCATTTGACTAGTTTTGGATTGTTCGGCGAGTTGAGCCTTTAGAGTGAATTTGGGGCCGGAAAGTAAGTTTTAATATGAGGTAAGTCCCTTTTTCTAAACTTGTAAGAGTGAATTAACCACATAGGTGAATTTAATTAATATGTGCTTCTAATTGTGGGTTGTTACGTACACACTAGGTGACGAGGGTCCATATGTAGTTACTAATTATGCTTATGTCCGAGTAGTTCTAGGTTTCACCATGCTTTGTTGACCCCGTTATTTAAATATGCTTACCAATTGACTTGAATAGAGTTGACATTGAGGATTTCAAGATGTTAAATGTTTCTAGTTGAATTTCTTATTTTGGAAAGAAATGAGGAATATTATGATAACTTGAGAAATCTATGTTCGACTGCGTCGCAAGTATACTCCGCGAGCGGGGTAAAATTCTACTACTCTCATGGGAGCGGGTTGTTCGCCTCGACAAGTTAATAGATGCATCTATGGTTCGTGTCGTTCGAACCTCGGCAGTGCATACGGTATATGTATATGTATTTTTCAATCAAATCGTACGTCCTTGGCATAATTCGTGCGTGAAAATACTAGAAGCCCAATTGTATTTGATATTGTTTTATCGGCTTGAGAGGTTAAATGGTTAAATACGGGAAATAGACTTGGTACTTACTAACGATGAAAGGATTTTTTATTTAATGGTTGCTTCTGAGTTCTATTGTCATTTATATATTCCATATTTAATTAGAATTTTATATATCCTTTATTGTTAGCCCATAGTCGAAGTCGACCCATCGTTATTACTTCTTCCAGGTTATACTAGATTCTTACTGGGTACATGTTGTTTATGTACTCACACTATACTTCTACACTTAATGTGAAGGATCTGAGGCAGGTGCATCTGGATATCAGTCTGGCGCGCACACTTGATTACCACTACGAGACTTCACGGTGAGGTGCCTTCTGAGCCCGTTGTGCAGCAGTCGGAGTCTTCCTTTTGCTTATTTTCTATCTATTTTGTTTCAGACAGTAGAGTAGTATTCTTTTGTGTATTCTACTAGTAGCTCATACACTTGTGACACTAGGTCTTGGTGATTTATGCTAGTAAACACTTAATGGTTTTGGGTTATTTAACTTCTCTCAATTGCTTTTTAAATTTGATCTATCATTCTTATTATAAATCTCACTTCTTATTTATGCACATACTAAAAATTAACTATTTCAAATCTTTAAAAGAAGGGATCATAGAGTTAGTTCACTATTGGCTTGCCTAGAGATAACGTTGGGCGCCATCACGACCCATAGGAGAAATTGGGCAATCACAACATGGTATCATAACTCTAGGTTCATGTAGGTATCATAAGTTATGAGCATGTCTAATAGAGTTTTGCGGATTGGTGCATAAACGTCTGTAATTATCTTCAAGAGGCTATAGGGTGTTAGGAAACTACTCTTTATTCATCTCTTATCATGCAGTTGATGTTATACTAAGTGTCTTTCTCTTATTCTCTCACTGATGGTGAGAACGCGCACGACGGATGTTCCAAACCTGGGAAGAGCTGCTCCCCATGTTGCCATAGGCCGAGGCAGAGGCAAGGGGAGGACACCAGCCTAGGGTACAGGACGAGGACGTCCTAGAGGTGCCCCAGCTATACCACCAGGGGATCCAGTAGAGGATCCCATTATTGAGGAGCAAGGCGAGGTGCCTAACAGCTCCGCAGATTTCATGTCAACAATGGGCTTTCAAGAGGTTATGGGCCATATTCTGTGGTTCATGGATACTATGACCCAGGATGGTTTATTTCCAGCGGACACAACCACATCTCAAGTGAGAGGGGGGGCATGGACCCCTACTGCTCAGGCTCCGGGACATACAGCGGCCGTATATCAGACCCCGGGTGCACTACTCGTGGGTAGAGCCCTGCCAGTTGCAACAGCTGCACCTGAGCCTAGACCAGCTGCCGTCTGCGAGCCACAGAAGCTATTCGATATATGGACCATGCTTCACCTTCATGTCTTCAGAGGTGAGAGACATGAGGACCCCCAAAGACTTCATCGATCGATGCAGGGACAAACTGCACAACATGAGTATATTAGAGTCCCATGGGGTGGATTTCATTACTTTCCAGCTGGAGGGCTGGGCCCGTAGGTGGTGGCAGTCTCATCTTCTTGGCAGACCAGCAGGTTCTCCTCCCATGGCTTGGGGTCAGTTTACACGCCTTTTCTTAGACAAGTGTATTCCACCCTCTCAGAGGGAAGAGTTGTGATTTCAGTTTGAGCAGCTTCAGCAGGGTCATATATCAGTGACTGATTATGAGGCGAGATTCTCTGAGTTGTCTCGCCATGCACTTATGATGCTTCCTATTGATACTGAGAGAGTATGGATGTTTGTTGCAGGATTGCACTCCGGTATTCGGGCCACTATGGCCCGAGAGGTCGAGATGGGTACTTCTTACTAGCTGCTTGTGGAGTAGCTGGGAGGATTGAGGGTTATCGTCAGCGGGGTCGAGAGCAGATGTCGCGGGACAAGCGATTCCGTTACTCTAGAGAGTTTAGAGGTGCCCCAGATGGGGGCAGAGGTCAATTCATGAGGGGTCAGCCCAGTAGGCCCACATATCCAGCACCACTGCCTCCTCAGGGTGCTCCAATGCGACCTTATTTCAGCTCCATGCCAGAGAGTTCCTACCGCCGACCAACTATTCAGGGTTCCTCCAGTGGGTATTCAGGCGATTAGGGTGAGACTTCATGGCAGCACTCCACCGCTCCGAGGGGTTGTTATGAGTGAGGATATCCTGGCCACATAAAGAGATTTTGTCCCAGGCATCGGGGCAAGGTGGTGCAGCAGGGTCAGTAGCCCATGATTACAACACCAGTAGCAGCACCAGCCGTCCGGCCTCCCAGAGGCGGACGACATGTGGGTAGGTTCTGTCCTAGAGGTGGAGGCCAGCCATGTGGCGCTCTAACTAGATTCTATGCTTACCTGGCCAGACAAGATGTAGTGGCCTCAGATGCAGTGATCACATGTATTATTTTTGTATGCGGTAGGGATGCTTTGATATTATTTGATCCAAGGTCCACCTATTCATATGTGTCATCTCTGTTTGCTCATTTCCTAGATATTCCTCGTGATTCCTTGAGTACTCATGTTTAGGTTTCCACTCCAGTAGCCGATTTTGTTGTTGTGGATCGGGTCTACCGGTCCTGCATTGTTACATTATGTGGCTATGAGACTAGAGCGGATCTTCTACTGCTCGATATGACCGATTTTGAGGTTATCCTGGGCATGGACTGGTTATATCGATATCGCTCCATCCTTGATTGCCATGCCAAGATTGTTACCTTGGCGATGCCAAAGTTGCCTAGATTGGAGTTTAAGGGTATTTCTGTCAGCACACAAATCTCTTTTATGAAGGCTCGACACATGGTCGAGAAGGGTCATTTGGCTTACCTAGCTTATGTTCGGGATACTACCGTAGAGACTCCGGTGGTTGATTCAGTACCAGTAGTTTGGGAGTTCTCCAATGTGTTTCCTTCTGATCTTCCAGGCATGCCACCAGATTGTGATATCAATTTATGCATTGATTTGGCTCCAGTACCCAGCCTATATCTATCCCACCGTACTGTATGGCTCCGAAGGAGTTAAAGGAACTGCTTGAGGAGTTTCTAGCAAAGGGGTTCGTCAGTCCGAGTGTATCACCCTAGGGTGCACCAGTGTTATTTGTGAAGATGAAAGATGGGACTTTACTGATGTGCATTGATTACTGCCAGGTGAACAAGGTTACCATTAATAACAAGTACCCGTTGCCGCGTATTGATGATTTGTTTGACCACTTGCAGGGTGCTAGGGTGTTATCTAAGATCGACTTGAGATCAAGGTACCATCAGTTGAAAATTTGGGACTTGGATGTTCCGAAGACTGCCTTCCGTACTAGATATGGCCATTATAAGTTTCCAGTGATGTCCTTCGGCTTGACTAACGCTCCAGTGGCGTTCATGAATTTGATGAAAATGGTGTTCAGGCCTTATATTGATTCATTCGTCATTTTCTTCATTGATGGAATTTTGATCTATTTGCGTAGCCTGGAGGAGCATGAGCAGCATTTGAGAGTGGTGCTTCAGAACTTGCGGGAACAGAAGCTATATGCTAAGTTCTCCAAGTGTGACTTTTGGAAAGATTCTGTAGCATTCTTGGGGCATGTTGTATCAGGCGAGGGAATTAAGGTGGATCCCAAGAAGCTATATATACTTTATTGTTGGCCCATAGTAAGTGTCGAAGTCGACCCCTCGTCACTACTTCTTCGAGGTTAGACAAGATAATTACTTGGTACATGTTGTTTATGTACTCATGCTACACTTCTGCACTTAATGTGCATGATCTGAGGTAGGTGCATCTAGATATCAGCCCGACGCGCACACTTGATTACCACTACGAGACGTCGTGGTGGGCTGCCTTCCGAGCCCGTTTTGTAGCAGCCAGAGTCTTCATTTTGCTTATTTTCTGTCTATTTTGTTTCATACAGTAGAATAGTATTCTTTTGTATATTCTACTAGTAACTCATACACTTGTGACACTAGGTCTTGGTGATTTATGCTAGTAGACACTTAATGATTTTTGGGTTATTTAACTTCTCTCACTTGATTTTAAAATTTGATCTATCATTTTTATTAAAAATCTCACTTCTTATTTATGCACAAACAAAAATTTACTATTTCAAATCTTTAAAAGAAGGGATCATAGAGTTAGTTCACTGTTGGCTTGCCTAGCGATAACGTTGGGCGCCATCACGTCCCATAGGAGAAATTGGGTCGCGACATGTTCTCCACAGTGTAACTTTAAGGTGCAACTGGAGTACCACAAATTGATATCTCTTATTTGTAAAAGAATGAGTGTGAGTAAACATTCAGTTTATCTTAAGGTAACCAGAAGATATTCGTATTCGCTTACCCCACAAGGTGTGGCTTGTTATGCGGAGTTCAACATTGATGACGATGAAACTCTGCAAGATTTTTTGAGGACTCCAGATGAACACATGGATATTCTTGTGTTAAGCAAAAGGTAAAGTCTAAAGACGTCAACAATACTGATTTTGCAAGAACTACGGCTAACACTCAATTATCTGATGGTATTTTCGGAGCTACTTTATCCAAACAGGTTTTGTATCAAAGAGTTTGGCCATAGATAAACTTATCTCCATGGGATAACAAGGAGTGAGGGCATACTTTCTCGCCAATGCAGTAGCATGAAGGGTCTCTAAGTTTATAGAATTCACAAGCCGAGTGGTAAATTGCAATTTACCTTGTTGGAGTATAACTATTTATTTTATGTATAATAATAGTAATAAATCTTTATATCTTTCATAGGGGTTACCGATCGATATGAATATTTTAAGTTATGAACCAACCAACAATTGGAATCTACCTACTTTTGGAGGGATGGATCATGCTGGTCCATCCTCAAGTCATCACCAATTTGATAATGTACATCATAGGTTATCCACAAATTGTGAATGATACGTTTAAGCATTAAATTCAATATATTATATGGAGATGTATAAAATATTAATTATTTGATTGGTTGAAAGAAAAAATGAGCAATATAATAATCTTGTCCTAACTCAGTTGGGAGATGATGATATTTTGAATCAAGATATGGCAGATGCTCAGAGTGAGGAAGATTATAGTGATTATGACGACAACGCTAATGAGTCAGACGACAAAGCACCCTTCTCTAATGAGAGAGACGATGAGGAACCACACTTCTCATATGAGAGTGAGAATGAGCAACCAAATATGACGATGGACCATGATGCCACCACTCAGATACTCCGTATATGTACACTCTATCTACCATCAGACCAACGACATACGAGTCACATGTTCCCTTCAGTCAAGAGAGATTCCTTACCTTGATCACTTTCCAAATATCCCGTGGATGCCCTTATAAAGGATATTTATGACATTTGAACAGAAATTTGGGATGAAAGTAGACCAACAAAACTCTGCAAAAATATGCTTTTCAATGACAAGGTTCGCCTGAGTAGCGCGGTACAAATTTACAGTATAAAACATTGCCGTGAGATCGAGGTTGGTGAGTCAGCTAAAAAAAACAAATAATGTGGTTTTTCGTAGATGGGACCAAGGTTGTAAGTTGATTATGTGCAAGAGAAAGTTGAAGACTAATATGTGGGTGGTGGGGAAATACATTAGCAAGCATACTTGTAATATGGACACATTAAATGGAAATCATTTTAATTTGAATATTGCTTTGATTTCCTTTGTCTTGATTCCGCACATTGAATCGTCCATAAGGTTCAAGGTCATGGAGTACATAACATCAGTTATGCAAATATATGGGTGTACCATTACCAAAAGAAAGCAATTTCTTGGGCGTAAACGCACGTTTGAGATTTTTTATGGCAACTAGGATAAGTCATTTGCGGCTTTACCAAGGTACATGGCTGCTTTGCAACACTTTACTCCCGGGACAGTTGTTGAATGGAAGCACGACCGACGTTCTGACATTCCAACAAACATATTATGTGTTCTGGGCATTTAAACCATCCGTTGATGGTTTTGTTCATTGTCAGACGATATCCTCCATAAACAACATACATGTGTATAAGAAGTATCATATATATATTTTGATTGTTGTTGGGGTAGATGCTAATGGCCAAATATTTCCTCTCACCCTTTCTATTTGTGCCAATGTGAGTCAAAAAACTTTGACATTATTTTTAAACCACTTGAGGGATCACGCTGTGAGATAATGTTCAGGTATTTGTCTAATATTTGATTGACATGCTGGGATTTTAAGTTATGTGCATGCTTTGGATGAATGGAAGGATCCGTGTGACAGTCACCGTTACTGTGTTAGGCACTTGAAGGTCAACTTCTAATGGGCTTATCCGAACAAGAGGTTGCATGATCTAATGTGGATAGCTGCAATAGATCATTAAGAGAGGAAATTCTTGATGCATATAAAATTGATTAGGCAGAAAGATGAAGGAGATTATATTTGGTTGAGGGATCTTGAGACTGAGAAATGGACTCTGCATAAGGGTAGTGGCAGAAGGTGAGAAATTTTGACTACAAATGTCTCCGAGTCTTTCAACAGGTTGTTGAAGTCAACCCATGAACTGCCAGTCATTGCCATGGTGCAGATGTTATTCAAGAAGTTGGCGAAGAGGTTTATTGATAGATTCCGCAGGGCATCCTCCTTTGTTGAAAGGGGTGCTCAAATTATGCCAAAACTGATGCAAAAGTTTGAGTGTTATAGGAAGCGGTCACCGTGACATACATATTTGCAATATTGCAGTGACCAAAATATTTTTAAAGTTCGAACCAGTTTGCATCGAGGCCGTGGTAGTAACACCCACACTATCTTTATCACATGCCATGCTCTCATACCATGAAGTGCTTTCAATATAGTATGTTTTTAGCGACAAAGTATGTTGATAGGAAATATAGTGTGGCTGCATAAGCAAACACCTATATCATGCACTTTCAATCATTGGGTTATGAGTTTTATTGACCGCCGAAACTATTTGCGATGGTTTGTAACAAGGCATTTTTGCGTCGCAGGGGAGTGCAAAAAAGAATTCGGATGCGGAATCCAATGGATGTCGGGGATATCGTATTTGTATGTAAATATGGTCTATGTTCCAAACAGGACAAGATCGCCTTAAATGTCCTACAGTCGATTTTGGACGTGGTGGCAATTCAGCTTGTGGTGGCAGTTCATCCAACATTGGCAGTTATCATGCATATTATTAGTATTTTTAGCAGTATGTTTAATTGGAACAACCATCTGTAATGGTGTGTTTGTAATATCAATGAAATAAAATTATATTTCCAATAATGTTAACTATAATTGACACATTAGAATTGAGAATTCAATAGAAAACATAATACATAAAATTTAAAAAATAATAACATTTTCATTCGTCATTATCGTCACTATCGGGCACTAATTCATCGTTATCGTGGTCGGGGTCTTCATTGTCATATTCTTCGTCTTTTTCATCAGCATCTTGTTCGCCTCTGTCCAGACCCAGGGCATCATAATATTGCCCGCAATTATCACATTTTCTCGTATTTCATCACTATCATCAATAAGATTACTTTCTTGGTTTCTGCAATAATATGGCACTCTAATTTCCAACCTATGCAGTAGATATTTGGCAGGCCCTACCACTCTATAACTGTTGGTAAAATAGGATAATCATGATCTCTATTCAATTTTTCATTCTCGAATAAAATGCTGATCCTCAATCCCTTGGAGGTAGTTAAGATCATCCAGTGCATGATGAATGACTAGTGCCTTTTCCATCTCTAAGATCTCCTTCATTAAATGCCGAATAACTTCTGTTTCATCTATGAATGTGGAAGTTTGGTACGTAGCGGATAATTTTTGTGTTACAGCTAGCCCATGCCAATGACAATGACATAAGACCTCATAATTGTACCTTTTTGAGTATAGAGGAACCCACCATAGGTTTTCACCCCAAATTTTCACATCTTCAGACTTTGCAGGCTACGCATTCCCCTAGATACTGTATCCTATAATTTTTAGATCTACATGTATATAAATGGGTTTATTTTCTAAGGCATGTAAAATACTATGCCACTTATCATCTACTAAATCAATATAGCAACCTAGCCTGTTTTTTCAAAAAAGGGATCAATTGTGTTCACTTTCTGACCTATGCCATATGGATCTTTCCATTTACCTTCACCCTTTGCCTCTTCTTAAACCATATATTAAAGGTAAGTGGAATTTTGGAAAGGCTTGGTTAAGTGAATAACCAAAAAAAAAAATTGGTTCTACTTATCAAAAACGGAAATTGAGGTAGTTCGACATGAAGCATGTACAAGATGCACTATATAAATGCGCGCCTTTTATTGTCCACCTAAAAAGGCATGTACTCACTTGTACCATAATGATTCGTCTACTAGTTCAATATGGTGCATGTACAATATGCGTTATGCAACAATTCAGAAAAATAGTACAAATTAAATGCACCCTTTATCTTGTACACCTGAAAAGGCATGTACGCACATGTACCATAATGATTCGTTTACTAGTTCAATATAGTACATGTACAATATGTTTTATGCAACAGTTCAGAAAAATAATACAAATTAAATGCACGCCTTGTCTTGTCTTACTAAAAAGGCATGTATGCACTTATACCATAATGATCCATTTACTAGTTCAATATGGTGCATGTACAGTATGCGTTATGCAACCTAATATCACTCATTCTTACCTCTACATACCAATTAATCTTCATTTTTATAAAATTTCAAGTTCTAGCAATACAATATGTTTGGCTGCGATGAGGTCCCTAGGTGTTACTGTGGGAAACACACAATTTTGAAGCCATGCTGAGCCACTTGCAATCTAGGTCCTAGACATTGAATGTGTAAATATATGGTGAGTTATTAGTATGAAAATTTATGTTGGTTATTCGGATAATTATTTTATAAAATAATATAGATAGTCGTTTGTTATCATGACCATTCGTATGAGAAAAATCAACGTAATTTTTAAGAATAATACGATGAACCCATTAACCAGGAATACTACAAATCATATTTACTAAACCTTTGAAAAGGTATCGGGGAGTATGAAAGGAAGATATGGAAACTCGAAGTAAGATATTAAAATGCTGAAAAAGAAGTAGAGGCATTGAAGGAGAAACTGAAAGAAGCCGAAAATAAAAATAATGGGCTGCAAGAGAAATTTCAGTGATAGAAGCAGAGAACAATAGGTGACAGTGGCTAAACGAACACATGGATTCTTTAATTATATTGTTTATTTTATGTTATAGATTACATATATTATGTGGTTATTTTACGTAATTTAATGTATGTTAATATGTATTTTTATTTGTGGATCTAATATTTAATTTATTAATAATACTAAAACTTAAAATATTAAAGTAATAATATTAAAACATAAAATAATATCTACAAAACTGTTGTTTAATGTAATATATACAAAGCAAGCTGACTATCAATGTGTCGCACAACCTGTATGTTTTAGTTCATTGGCTGGCCTGAGGCGCATACCCTGCCGACCAGCCACGCTATCAGGGATCATCATCATCCCTTCGGCTTTTTATCAGAGGATGCACTGCATCATGATCATCTAGAAGGCTAGGTTGATTAGTAGAGGAGTCTGTGGGCCAGTAGTAAGCTACAAAATATAAAGCAGTTTATAGTATATGATATACATATACAACAATAATATAACAAATTAATTATTTATAGTCAAACTTGTGTCTCAGCTGGCTCCTGAATAGGGTCCTGCATCTCCGGCAGACGGGTATCACAGTCTATCATCTCCGTGATAGGTGATGGAAAAATCATAAAAAAAATATACAAACAAATTAATTATTATTGACTAATATTTAAAGTCAAATTAATTAATTATAATATTAGTACAGCCAAATCTGCGTCTCAGTGGGCAGCCGCACGGGCTCATCGACATGATGCTCGAGAGAACTCCGAGGTGTACTAGACTAGATAAAGGCCGCTAAACAATAATACCATAATAGTGAAATTTTGAAGATCGATAGGAAAAGATACTAACATGAATAGAACCATAGCTCAAACGTCTGCCGTTATGCACATGTCACACCTAACGGTCCTCTGCATCCCTCGATGTGCCTGGAACATCGGGAAAGTATGCATCCCAATCTTACGATGTAATGTCGACACCTGCAATCGATAAAGTAGCCGGCTGGCTAAACTGTCATGTCCCCAATGACAACAGTCTGAATGAGGGCATACCATCACCAGCATCGTGTGCCTCACCAACCTTTGAAATCCTCCACGGGTGCCTCAACGCCCTCTTACTGGCCACCCCATCCACGCCAATCACACGTGCCACCCTGTCCTCTCTGGCCATGTCTTGGACATCTACCACATGTTGGGGGCACGTCTAGGCCATGATAGTAATCCTCTAGTGGAACATACGTTGGATAAAAACTTAATCGCGCATCCGCTAGTGCAGCTACCAATGTGGAAGTAACAAGAGTAGAAACCTAACCACCCTAATGGTGCAGTAGTGGCGCTCCATTCCCAAACTGTTTCTGCATTTCCTGACCCATTTGCTGAATAGAGTGTAAGCTAATAGCCTGCATAGTATGTAGCATATTAACTAAACAAAATAAGTAAATCTAACATTATATGTAAGTATATCAAATAACTACCAATGCCTCATGCCTCCTGGCGTATGGAACATATAGACGATCCTTCTGATGATTGGGATTGCCTATCAGAGTGCGAGTAACATAATTATACCAAGCCAAGTGCTCACCATCAATACCATTGTTTGGAAGGTCTGGCCGAAACGTGAAAAGTCTCTAATCGGAGTCTTCTAATTGGGCATCGAGCCATGCCAAGTACGAGTGGTCAACCCTACTGCGATCTTTCCGTTCGTAATGTGTGGCATGACAACTGAGATGAGCAGGTATAAGTTGTGGCCGGCTAGTGGCTGCTGGACTCTCCCCATAGGATGATGCTCTACTATATCGAAACATATTAATGGGACCTTAGAAATCCACAGAGCTCGACCTCGTGAGAAATATTCTCGCAAACTAGCGATGAGCTCATTTCTATATGGACTCCATACGAACTATTTATTAAAAACAAGAACATTAAGTAAACGCAAGACAAATCATATATTTATAAACATGATAAGTTGAATATTTACCTGATCACCATCTAGTAGATCAATATATTCCTATAGAGCAGGATATGATGTCGAGCCTTGACGTTGTGGGCGTGGCCTCTCCTACCTACCCACATCCTAGCATGGGGTAGCAACAACAGTGGTGGTGCATCTAGAATTAGAGATCGAGGAGGGGGCTGCATCTGCAAGAACCTCTCCTAAGACCAAACCTAATATTGATTTTAGACGCAAAACTGAGTATTTAAATGACATATATGATATTCATGAGAAAATTGATAATGTTATCACCTGTAGATGCGAAATAAATCTCACAACGTCCCTCAGCTACCCATTGACGCTCTACATAGCTGCCTATACGTATACCCTAGAATGGCACCGCCCCAACTATACATGGGTAAATCATCTAACTGCTCCAGATGCGCCAAGGATTGTAGGCTCACAAGGTTCCTCTAGGTGTTCGGGAAAATAATGCCGCCAAAAATCATCAACAACAATAGCCTAAATAGTTGCTCAATACCTTCATCCGGTGTATGCTCAATGATCTTCTCGCGTAGCAGCTCAAGGTGCTTCCTCACAGGAAATAACGGTAATTGGCTAACTCCACTAATCACAAACTCCTCAACAAGACAGAATCCAGTGAGCCTCTACAGTATCTATAGATAGTCATGCCTTCTAAACTCCCAAATCGCAGGTGGGTAGTGGACAGTAAAACCATCAACGAATAGTTCAAATAAAACCTCTACGTCACGTAACGTGATAGTGGCCTCACCGATAGGCTAATGGAACGTATGTGTCTCTGTCCTTTTGCGCTTGATCAGAGCTGTGATCAATGTCCAGTAGAACTGTAACAAGCCAACCTCGATGACTTGACGAGCTTGAAACACACACTTAAATATGCTCTCTAGTCGAATATAGTATAATATAATATCATATCCACAGGGATTGGAGTTAAACAATATTATCGTAGTTTGTAGCTAAATTGCTATCCAAGATTATCAACAATTGAAGTTTATATGGTTAAAACTTACATTAACTAAGATTCTAAACTACTGACTAGTGACAAACAACGCAAGTAGTAAGCAAAAGAAGATATCAATGGGGAGAAGATAGGGTTGATAGGATAGGTGCAAGATGCATGTTTGGAATTTAACTCTAGATAATACACTTCTAATGTTCAAGGGAATCTCTCGAATTCACTTGGTTATTAGTTCAACTATTTATTAGAAACTCCTCTCTCGATTAAGTCTGAACCTCACAATATGAACCAATTTTAAATGCATGAAGATATGCAAGAATTCGTAGTGGATTGATCTTTAGGAGAACCTCTTTTGATTATCCTCTTAACAAAGTTTAGTCAACAATTCAACCAGCCTCTTTCGATTACTAAGAAGAATTAATGACTTCAACCAACTAAATATAAAACAACAATATCACAAGTTATGCCTCTCTCAATTACATTAACAAGTGAATAAAGATGCAACAGTTAAAACATCCAAAATGATTCAATACATAAAACTAGATTTAATTATCCACAAACAAATATCAATACACCAAATCCATCAAATCCTAAAGAGAATTACTCCTTGACATGGAGTAATTCATCACAATTAAGTGTAAAGTAAATAAAAATATTAAACAATCCAAACCCTTGTCTTGAGTTGGGATTGAATGATGGATTCCTTGTGCTCTTCTCCAACTTCTCCTTAGCTTCCTTAGGTCTAAATTATGTCAAAAGTCCCAAAAATACTATTTTTCCATGTATATATACCAAGTAGGGTCGGGTCCAAACACATAAACCTTCTCCTACGCAAAAAAAGAAAACTTTTTATGGACAGGACGTGCACGGCCGAGCACCCGGAAGTGTGCCCCAACACTTAGCCGCGCACTTTTCACACTGTTCTGCCCTATATGCATGGTCAGTGTGCGTCCATGCACTTTCCATGCACTTTTCACACGTTTTTGTTAAGAATTTAAAAACACGTAATACATTAAAGTTTTAGCCCTTTGAATTATCTTTCCAACAATATATTGTGGATCCCAAACAGAGTTTTGAGCGAAAAGTTATGTGAATTTTACTTGATAGTGTGTAATATGCCTGATCGATTCTTCGTTCGTTCTTAACTATCATCCGTCGATCCCCGAATACGATCCTGGCTTAATACCTTGGGCTTTTACTCAGACTTTAAAGCTCCAAAAATTTTGAATTCATTCCATAATATCTATATAGCTCGGAATCACTCCTACAAGGCATAAAACACACAATTAGTGCAAAACACTAGTGATTAAAGCTCAAACTCAAATAAAGTGCAGTAAATTGGAATGTAATAATCGACTAAAACATGAGATTATAGACTACCATCAATACCCCACACTTAAACCATTGCTCGTACTCGAGCAATCAAACCACACTTTATATAGACACGACCTTATTAAGCAACTCTCCTAACTCATCACATCAAGAATATTTAAAATGGACTAAGAAAAATAGTATAATATCTTCACCTCAAGAATTAACTCACAAGCACCACACATTATTCACAACTTACTCACTCACTCCGACATAGAGATCAAGAATTACCTTTCCTTCATGAATCAAGTACCCTCACACAACAAAAGAGGGTAGTTCCACAAACAATAAAATTCAAGAACAATTAGGAACTCAAGATAGATAGAATTCATTAACTCTAAGAAACGACATTCATATGCCCCAAAAGATGAACCATAGTCTTGCCCGTAGTGTACTACTCTACTAATTGAGCTTATTCAGTCAAGGATCAAGTAGGACTTTAATTGGTTGTAATTTAGGCTGCGGGATGAGTAGGATACATTTAGATATAAGAGTGACTACACCCCTCTAAGCACTTTAATACATACAATTTCATTTAAAACTCCACACTTATGTCAGACCAATACTCCACCTTCACATCAATATACATTAACTCCCAACTTCTTTAAGCACAAATACATCAAGAGTTACCACTTATCAAAGATAATTTTTCACAACAATACAACTATATTTTTTCTTTCTTTTTCAATTCAAGTGGCTCTTATTTTTTCAATTCATTGCACCTTTATCCTTATTTCAATAGTTCCACTAAAAAGCCAAACCAACCACCCCACACTTCAAATTTTACAAACTTCATAACCAATTCAAGGGCTCATGATAGGTACAAGGTTCAAAAAGATAGTCAATTAAAACATCTGGATAAGGCTTGTAACGTGGTTGCCAAAGAAACATGATTACAGGATCAAAGGGTTTAACTACGATACATAACAAGTTGGTGGGTAAACTGTATATCAGTCACGTCAAAAGAAACGCCTATATCACTTCCAAGACTTAACAAAACTACTATCTCACTCTAAAAACGCAAAGGGAAAGTTCTAGACATCAAATGCAATGCACAAAATAACACAAAACCTCACACACACATGGCACATGACTCACTCAAGATTGGATCATCAAGACACTCTAGCCAAAGCAATTACGCAAAGTTAAGATCATACAATTTAAGATACTTATACAAGTCAAAAACTGAGCCTAAGCGTTACAACTAATGCACTTACTATTCTCAAGGCATAACAAAGTCAAGAGATATTTCTTTCAATTCAAATCATAGCACAAGGTTTCCTACTTCTAACAAAAATAAAAATTAACTACACCCGATGTCGCGCCCCCCCCCCCCCCTCTTTCCTCCCCTTTCGGGTCGGTCAAGGTATTCGACATTATTGGGACAACTCGTTTCCTTTTGGGAAAGGGATAATGAATTGAAAAGTCGCCACCTAATGATCTTAAGGTGCGTTAGGGCACCTATTAAGGGTAACAATAACACTAATTGAATAACCAGAGATTGGGTAAGGGCTTGAAATTAATCCAAGGGGAAGGTGTTAGGCACCCCTTAAAGTCCACAATTGTGGTTCCCGACCAAACAAACTTTGTGAATTTTAGAACAGGTAGCACATAAGCAAATAAAACATATAGGTAAAAAAATAAAGATTTTGGGAAGATTCACAGTCTAAGCGCACACATGTGCTAAAGTTTAAAAGATTTAAAGTCTAAGCACATATATAAGGTTTTGAAAGATTTACAGTCCAAGCACACAAGTAAAGTTTTGAAAGAGTTATGATCTAAACACACATATGTAAGGGATGGGGGGGAGGGGGGTCCTAGGTTGTTTATCCTATAGGATCACATCGGTACAATGCCCAGTAATCACCCCTCAGAAGAGGGGCTACACGTTGCATTAGAGCACCGGTCATCATATCCATATCTACCCTTCCCCACCACTTAGCGGTTATTAAAGCAAGAGTTGTTTAACGATCTATATGCGTGCTATTACCCGTCCCTTCTTAATGGACCTAGAGGAAATTAGGACCTCTACCTATAGGCAGTTCTAGACAGACCCCTAAGGTTGAAAGGAGAAAGTACTAGGCGACATGCAAGAACAGATAGGATTTGAACAGATAAAATAGGAAAAAGCAATTAAGAGGCTCAGATTTACCTCCACAGATAATGCACATAAGTATCACGTCTCAAACACAAACAAGGGCAGTATTATTAAGCAGGATCCTAAAACATGATGTCTAAGTGAAAATCAGAACACAGAGGATATGCAGCTTCAATTTTATAAACACAGAAGCATGACCTAATCAGTTTACCTATTGAGTTTAAAACCTGTTAACCATTAAGTAGTAAACACAAAGCAACAATCTTCCAGTTTTTAAAGAGATTAGTTCCCTAAGGCTTGCCTAGGCGTGGGATTGTGCATAATAATTACCAGAGTTGTTAAAAAACAGTTCAGAAGTTGTTTTACCTAAAAGCATGTTGTTCTAGGTGTTGCAAAATACAGGGATTATCACCAGTTTATTTAAAACAGGATGATCAAATATGATACCATCTTATGTCCTTTTTCATGCATCAATAGTTTAACTAAGTGTGACTGGGCGAGATCCTAAAACATGGTATCTATTATGCACATAGAGATGCAGAATGGCTGTAGAATTCCTAAAGCATGATTTCTAAATGCACAGGAAGTTACATCATAATTTCAGGATATATAGGAGCAACATTTTTATGTTGATGCTATTATTTAGCCTAGAAACAGGATTTCTAAGTGATAAATAGGGTCAAATGAGATGCTGAAGCAGTAAAACTAAAACATGATATCTAATACATGACATGCTTAGAATGTATTGGTCTTAAACATGGATTCTAATGCACATATAGGAAATGTAACCCTGAGTCATGGTTTCTACCCCTTGATATTGATAACATATATAGCTACCCCCCCTTTCACTAGCCATCCCCTATATCTATTTACAAATAATTATTATAGACCATCTGAGTAAATTACATAAATAGATAAAGGAAAAGAAGAAGTTAAACAATAGGGAGCCTGAAAAACAAGCCCAGATTCCCAGAACCTCAAGTGCTCAAATGTTTCATAGCCTTTCTCATATCCGGGTGTGTCAGAGTTCCCTAAGGACCTCAAGGGGTCCCGGACAGCGCTCACACCTAGATTTCATAACCATAATTGAGTAAGTGCAGTATGGAAGGGCCAGCCCCAGTGCACCAGAGTTCAGAAGGATCTCATAAGAATCCCAAGTAAGTCATACACTGGCGGGGCAGAACCTAAGGACCTAAGAGTAGAGTGAGAGTGCTTGACATAGTTTTGAAAAGGTTTTAATAGGAAAGGCAGCGTTTGGAAAAGACTTAGTTGAAACAGTTTTATAAAATAGGAGAGTTGTTTAGTAAAAAACAAGTTGTTGACAAGAGTAGGAAAATTAACAAATAGTAGACTAACCACAACACAAACAGATTCAGCTTATTCAAATCACAGTCCTTCATACAGGGGTGATGGGAATTGGGGATACATAGAGCCCATAGTATACATGATCATAGAAGTTCTTGTAGGGGGTTTATAGGGATAGATAATGGTATCAACACAGCATGAATTTCAGAATCAACACAGAATCATACAACTTATGATACAAATTTCTTTGCAAAGAAAGGTTCATGCTAGAAAATAGGTAAACATGAGATATAGCAGATAATATTAGGACATACTACAAGGGGTAACATATTCATAAGCATACTAATCCTAAAGGGGAGTGGGGCATAACATAATATGCTAGATGAACAATGATGTAGACATGTAAATTACATGTTGAACAACAAAACCATAGATAGAAACAGATCAGAAACATGATAAACTGAAGCAGTAACAGAAACATGTTTGTTCTGGGACTAGAATTGAAATTAGAACATACCAGTAAGGGGATAGTAAAACTGGGATATAGTGATGATAAACATAAACCTCTGAGAGTTAGCGAGTTAAGCACATAATAGGCAGAATTAGGTAGAATAAAAAACCCTAGTAAGTTGAACAAGTTGAAAATCACAAGAATATTCAGATTAATCAAAGCAGATTCATGAGAATCAAACATGCAAACAAGTTTGAGAGAACGAACAATAAAGATAAACTCAGAATCCAAACAAAGTGTCAGAAAGTTGGTGGTTTTAGCAGAACTAGTTAGGGTTAAGGAAAAACTTAAAAAAAATTAGTCGAAGCACATAAGAAATCAGAGGATTAAACACTCAAAAATCAGAAAGCGTTTCGAAGAAAAGGATTTTCAGAAACCCTAGTTTAGGAAGATGACAAGCCACTTCGAAAAATCAGAAGAATCTTCATAAAACAAGTAAAAATACGTTCGAACCATCTCAGATCTATACAAATCTGAGAAGTTCAAGAGATAAGTTAGGGTTTTTAGAAAAAAAAGCATAGAGATTAAGACATAGGATTAGAAACCCATAGGTTTAAAGAGAAATAGGCGGATCTTACTCAAAATCGAGCCATGGCGGCTTGAAACAGGCAAGGACGGGCCAAAGGTGTAAGCGGACTGACCCTAGTCCCTCGAGGACCTTAGAGATGGAGGCACTAGCATAGGAGAGGCCATTTGAGGCCTGGAGGTGGTGAGAGACCACCATGATCGATGACGGATGATTGATGGCAAGAGAGAATTAGGGTTAGGTTAGAGAGGATTTGAGAGAGAAGAGAGATGTATAATAGCGGAGTGAAGGAGAGAAATGAGAGGGGAAGTGGGGTAGTCGTTAGGTTAAATTAGGAAGGAAATATTCTGGACCGTTGATAATAAATGATCAACGACCAGGGTTTGGGCGGAGTTGGGTCGGGTAGTATTAGGATTGGGGACTGGGGTATTGGGTTGATTTAATTGGGTTTGGGTCTGGATTAACTTAGGCTACAATTGAAATGAAATTAGTCTGTTTGTTAAATACCCAATTCAAATTAATTAAAATAATTTACAAAATAGCTAATAATTATAAAAAATGAATTTCATGCGTAGAAAATAGTTTGAACTGATTACTTACTATTTTAAAAGTACAAATGACTAATTTCTGGTAGAAAATAGTGCAAAATTATATGCTTGGGCTACAATTGCAAAGTTATTGCAATTATAGCCAAAAGATGCCAATTTGGCTAATTATAAAATAATTGGGTCTAATTAGTAGCATAAACAATAAATTAAATCAAGAGATGCTTTTGAAATCATTTGTGATGTAATTTTATAATTATTTATTAGAAATAAATACTGGACAAATTAATAGAAATGTAGGAAAATAATAGAAAAATACCTATTGCTATTAATGCATGACTTTGAAGGAATATATGCAATTTTAAAAAATATTTTTTGGGAAAAGTTAAGTATCAACAGCTGCCCCTATTTACCCGGAAAGGATGAAAGAATTTATCGGGTACAAACATGATGGCCAATTTGACTAAGCGGTTTGGAGAGATTTAGGCTGCACCCTGACTTCTGAGCTGCCTACATATCCCTGGTTTTATAAGAATCAGGACACATGTAGTTCCAGATCCATTAGCGAAGTATACCGATGAAATCATCACAATAACGAACGTAACATCTAGGGCTAGATGAATGAACGGTTCTAAGGAAGAGGTTAGGTTTGATATGGCTAGGAGAACTGGAGCGAGCTCGCTCCTGCGGTGTAGCCGTCGCTTGTCGGGTTACCTGCGAATAAGAATAATACAAGCATATACTGTGCATAAATTCAAACATGATGCAGGTTCCCGTTGGACTATGAAAGTTGTCTTCGAACGGTTAGGGATGACGTCCTCAGACCATGATGTCCTGGGCCATGAATTGTTTGATGAGAGATTTGCAGGCCATGGGGTGATGTTCTCAGGCTATGAAGATGGTGCCTCCGAACTATGACGCCTTTGAATAATTATATGCAAAGTTGAGAGAGATCCTCAGGCCATGACATGGTGTCTTCCGGCTATGAGGATGGTTCCGTTAGACTATGACGCCTTTGGACAAGTTGGCGATATTTCAGCCCATGAAATGCAGTAATATGACTTCCACAAGGCAGATATTAGTCTTGGGAAATGAAGGGCAGAGCTTATCCCGAAAGAGAAGTGAATAATGCTCGAGAGACAGCACTTAGTCTCGATGAAAAGCAAATTGGAGGAAGATCTTAGCCTCATGCAAGTATGGAGACATAGCTTAGTCTAATGCAGAGATGTGGAAGGCAAAGATTATCCTTATGAAAATGGAGGTAGATATTAGCCTTATGCAAAATGAGGGCAGAACTTAGCCTTATGCAGATGGAGGTAAAGCTTGACCTCATGCAGATAGGAAGGAAGAGATTAGCCTTATGAAAATGGAGGTAGAGCTTAACCTCATGCAGAATACGGGACAGAGCTTAGTCCCATGCAAGATGAAGGCAAAGATTAACCTGATGCATATGAAGGAAGATATAGCCTTATGCAAAATGAAGGCAGAACTTAGCCTTATGTAGAAGATTAAATAGTAAATGACAGTAGGATTTCTTAGCTGGCAGTAGGCTTTGATATTGTGATTGTTGTGAGCATTGTGACTATGGAGCATTGTTTGTTCGTGCTGATAGCAAATGTCGGCAAGTGCGATGGTTTCGAGGATTGTGATTTTGAACATGTTCATTCTTTGTTCCTACATCCAAAGAAAAATCGTGAGTTCTGTAGATGGGGGAGGTTGATTCGTGTCTCCGCTAGCTTTACTTGCTTCTCTTTGCTTGGTCTGATGATTCTGTTTGCGTCATTGGGGTAGCTTTTGCTAAACAGAGCTATATTTTGAAAATGTGCATGATTTTGTAAAGACATAGTAAAAAATATATTTCAAGAATTTAGATGAACGGGTGACCGTGACATGGTTCAAAACATTGCAACCACTCATGCTACGGAATTTTGAGGGTCTCCCTCAAAATTCTGCCCCAGTTGGATGGTTGATGATTCTGACCGTTGTACATGCTGCAATCGACTGAACTTGCTTCGGAATTTTGAGGGTCCTCCTCAAAATTCTGCCCCAGTTTCCAATTGCGGGGGAAATGAGATTTTTATTGAATTATGACCGAACCCATAGGGCTGCCTACGTATCCCCTTAACGGGAATCAGGTCAGGCGTAGTTCAATTTACATTATTGAAGAAAAGCATAGAAAGTTACACATAATATCGTTTGACTGCATCTGAATTGATTGGCTTTGGCCAAACTTCTCCGTCCATTTCTTTAAGTATGAGAACTCCTCCTGTCAATACTCGGTGAACCATATACGGACCTTGCCAGTTGGGAGAAAATTTCCCTTTGGCTTCGTCTTGAAGTGGAAAAATCTTCTTTAACACCAGCTACCCCGGTGTGAACTGTCTTGGCTTCACTCTCTTGTTGAAGGCTCTGGACATTCTATTCTAATAAAGTTGACCATGACATATCACATTCATCCTTTTCCCATCTATGAGGGCTAACTGCTTGTAGCGGCCTTACTGGATACCGTACCATAGTCCGCACATCAACTGGGGCAACTCCTTATTTACTGGTTTATGGTACGGAAGTTGTTATTCCTGCCGAAGTGGAGATCCCTTCCTTAAGAATCATACAAGAAGCTGAGCTCAGCAACGCAGAATGGATAAAAGATGTGTGGACTGTGATAATTTTTCATGCCACTGTTTGTGCCTTTCTATCATCTTCCTCAATATCTTTTTGATGTTCTTGTTGGCGGCTTCCACAACTCCATTCATCTGTGGTCTATAGGATGTGGAATTCTTGTGCTTCATTTTGAAAGTCTCGCACATGGCTTTCATCAGATCACTGTTGAGATTGGAGCCGTTGTCTGTGATCATTGGCTCCGGAACGCCGAACCGACAAATGATACGGTCACAGACAAATTTTGCCATGACGTTCTTAGTTACTGCTTTGTATGATTCCGCTTCGACCCATTTGGTGAAGTAATCAATAGCTACTAGGGTGAACCTGTGGCCATTTGAGGCTGTGGGCTCGATGGTCCAATAACGTCCATTCCCCAGGCGACGAATGACCAAGGTGAGATTGTTGCCTTGAACTCATTTGGGGGTACCTTTATCATATTTACATGCACCTAACATTGATTCCGGACATATTGGATGCAGTCTGTTTCCATGGTCATCTAGAAGTAACCGGCTCTGAGTGTTTTCCTTTCTAAGACAAAACCATTCATGTGTGGGCCACAGGTCCCAGCATGTATCTCTTCAAGTAGTCTGGAGGCTTCCTTTGCATCGACACATCTTAATAATCGCAAGTCAGGAGTCCTTCTGTACAGGTTTCCTCCACTGAGAAAGAAATTATTGGACAATCTCCGGAGCGTGCGTTTCTGAGTGTGATTTTCAAGCTCTGGGTACTCTCCCTTTGACAAGTATTCCCTGATATCGTGGAACCATGGTCTTCCGTCTGCTTCTTCAACATGGGCACAATATGCCGACTGGTTATGGATCTTCACTGGAATAGGATCAATGAAGTTCTTATCTGGGTGTTGTATCATGGATGATAGAGTGGCCAATGCATCGGCAAACTCGTTCTGAACTCTGGGGACGTGCCGAAATTCTATCTTTGTGAACCTTTTCCTCAATTCTTGCACATGGTGCAGATATGGAAATATCTTGGAATTCTTGGTAGCCATTCTCCTTGTACTTGGTGAATTAGTAGATCCGAGTCACCAATTACTAGCAACTCCTGGATACTCATGTCAATGGCCAAATTGAGCCCTAAGATGCAGGCCTCATATTTTTCCATATTGTTGGTACAGGGAAATCTGAGTTTGGCAGATACCAGGTAGTGCTGACCTATTTCCGATATCAGGACAACTCTAATGCCGACTCCTTGAAATTGGCTGCTCCGTCGAAGAACATTCTCCACCCATCATAGGATTCTACAATGTCCTCCCCTATGAATGACACTTCTTCATCGAGAAAATACGTTTTAAGGGTTCGTATTCTCCTCCCACAGGGTTCTCGGCAAGATGATCTGCCAGTGCTTGCCCCTTGACCGCTTTCTGAGTCACATAGAGAATGTCGAAATCACTCAGCAGGATTTGCCATTTGGCCAGTTTTCCAGTGGGCATGGGCTTCTGAAAGATATATTTCAAGGGATCCATCCTTGATATGAGATACGTTGTGTAGGCACAGAAGTAATGCCTTAGATTCTGGGCTACCCAGGTTAGAGCACAACAGGTACGTGCCAGTAGAGAATATTGTGCCTCATGTGGAGTGAACTTCTTACTCAGATAATAAATAGCCTGTTCCTTTCTTCCTGTCTCGTCGTGCTTCCCCAGAACGCAGCCAAAAGCTCTATCTAATACCGCAAAGTAGAGTAGCAAGGGTCTACCTGGATCTGGCAAGACCAAGACTGGTGATGTTGAAAAATATTCGTTGATTCTGTCAAAATCTTTCTGACAATCATCGGTCCATTTGGTCGCAACATCTTTCTTCAGCATCTTGAATATTGGTTCACATATAACCGCGGACTGGGCTATGAATCGGCTGATGTAGTTAAGGCGTCCCAGGAAACTCATCACATCTTTCTTGTTCTTTGGCGGTGGAAATTCTTGGATAGCTTTGACATTTGATGGATCCAGTTCTATTCCTTGGTGGCTGACGATGAACCCAAGCAATTTCCCAGAAGGAACCCGGGATGCACACTTCGTGGGGTTCAATTTCAAGTTGTACTTTCACAGCCTGTTGAAGAACTTTCTTAAATTTTCTGTATGGTCGGTGGCTCTTTTGGACTTGATGATGACGTCATCCACATACACCTCAATTTCTTTATGTATCATATCATGGAAGATGGTGGTCATAACTCTCATATAGGTGGCCACAACATTCTTTAGGCCAAACGACATCATCTTATTATAGTAGACTCCCCACGGTGTGATGAAATCCGTCATCTCAGCGGCTTCCTCGTCCATCCAAATCTGGTGGTAACCAACAAAACAATCCACGAATGATTGAAGTTCATGCTTTGCACAATTTTCAATCAATATGTGTATGTTCGGGAGAGGAAAATCATCCTTCGGACTAGCCCGATTGAGATCCCGGGATCATCACAAACTCTGAACTTTCCATCTTTCTTGGGTACCTGCACGATGTTGGCTAACCATGTCGGAAATTCAACTACCCTGAGAACCTTGGCGTTGATTTTTTTGGTAATTTTCTCTTTAATTTTCAGACTCATATCAGGCTTGAATTTTCTGAGCTTCTGCTTTACCGGAGGGCACACTGGATTGGTTGGTAACTTGTGAGCCACAATGGATGTACTTAGACCAGTCATGTCATCATACGACCATGCAAATATGTCTTCATATTCTTTCAAGAATTGTGTGTATTCCACTTTCTCTGATGGCGGTAGATGAATGCTGATGTGAGTTTCCTTGACAGTTTCTGAATCTCCCAGGTTGACTATCTCGGTTTCGTCCAGGTTGGACTTAGGTCTATTTTCAAAATACTCAACTTCTCTGATAATTTCATCGGGTATGGTATCTTCTTCTTTTGAACACTGTCCTTTTGTTGCGTTGTCTCATTGCATGTCACAGTCATTGGTTCATCAAGACAGGAAATAGTAATGCTTTAAGATAAAATAATGAGAGAAAATGATAATAAATAAATACAGATTCGTTGAAACATGGAGGTGATTTTTTAATGTTTTGGAACATTGGAGATTTTATTGGAAAATGCAAAAAATGGAAATGCAGAAAAGGAAATCATTAGCAAAATGAAATAAACAATGCTTGTTCAACGTTGCTACCCCGGGACTCGTCGGGCTCTTGATGGTCTGACAGTGCAATTCCTGGGGAGTGATCCCTTACTCACAACTTGGATGGTAGGGCCTTCCTTCTCCTCCTCCTCAAGAATAACACAACAGTCCACGTCACCATCTTCCAAGAATAGATTCTTCAAAGCTGCTAGAGTTTCTTCTTCTTCTGACCCCCATATGATATCAGCTTGCCGGAAAGTCTGCTCCAAATGTTGTATAGGCTGTTCCAATGGAGAGTAGCGACCGCACCATGGTGGAGACCAGTCTTCATACTCCTGCCAAGTGTATTTGTATCCCAGCCCAAAAGTGGTGCCATGGTGCTTCAACTGTGTTGGTTTGGAAATCCCCTGAAGGTTTTTCCCGAGTCCTCTGCCAGGCTCGTATCCACTCCAGTTCAGTATTCTTTCGATCTTACTGTCCCACTATTTGTCTTTATCCACTAAATTGACCCGTTCAATGTGGTGGTAGGTTTCTCCACCCAGCCTTCTTCCACCTTCAATCACCGGGATGGTCTGGCGACCATAGATAGGATTGCTTCCATCTCCGTGGATGATTACTTCCTGGTGGTTCCTTTCGAATTTCACTACCTGATGCAATGTTAATGACACAACCCCAGCGTCATGTATCCATGGGCATCCCAACAACAGATTATAGGATGCCGATATGTGTATCGCCTGAAATTCAATTTCGAACCATGTAGGTCCCATCTGCAGACAAAGACAGATTTCACCGATGGTAGACCTCTGAGAAAAGTTGAAAGCCTTTACATTCATAGATCCTTCTTTGATCTTGTGCAGCCCCTTGCCCAATTTCTTGAGTGTTGTCAACAGACAGATGTTGATGCTAGATCCACCGTCGATCAGAATCCTGGTGATGAAGTAATCCTCACATTGCACAGTGATGGGCAGTGCTTTGTTGTGACTTAGCCCTTCAGGCGGAAGCTCATCTTCGTGGTAAGTGATCTTGTGACTCTCCAGCACTTGACCTACTATATTGGCCATTTCTCCACTAGTTATGTTATTTGGCACATATGCTTCGTTCAACACTTTCATCAAAGCATTCCTATGTGCGTCCGAATTCTGCAGCAATGACAGAATAGATATCTGGGCTGGATTTTTGTTCAGCTGATCGATGACTGAGTATTCCCTGGCCTGCACCTTCCTCCAAAGATCGTCTGGGCCTGTCTCAATTATGGGTGGCCTGTTGGAAGCATTCTTGCTAGACTCTGTCAAGTGTTCAGGTGTGTAGACCATGCCGGTCCTTGTCATCCCCTGTGCAGCACCAACTTCTTCTATCTTGACTTTACTTTTCCTTCTTGCTTCATCCGTGTAATCCCAAGGTACGGCCATGTCGTTGAAAGGTGGCGTGGTTGACACTTTCACTGCGAGTGGTGAAGCTACTTTCACTTCAAATGGAATGGGTACCTTAGCAGGCGGCATAACTTCAACCTCGAACAGCAAATGTGTGTTTGCAGGTGGTGCCGTTTCAAACTTGAATGGGAGTGACGTAGTTACCTCGACGTATCCGGATGGCTGAATCTGGACTATGATGGGATTAAGAGTGACTGCTCGCTTCTTTGGGTTATCACCTTCTATGATTAACCGGATCGACCCCTCTGGGTCCCAATCTTCTTCTATCTCTATCATGTTGACACCCTTATGGTCTGGAAGCGGATTGTTACGAACATTGGGAGCAACTTATTTATCCTGGATGACCTTGTTATCGATCATAGAACGGATCTTATCCTTCAGTGAGTGACATTCATCAATTGTATGCCCCTTCATGCCAGAATGGTATGCACATGTTTTATTTGGGTTGATACATTATGACTGATTTTCAGGGGATACAGCGGGGATATGAGTGACATAACCAACAACTTTTAATCTTTCATACAGCTGGTCGATAGGTTCAGCAATGGCAGTGTATTGTTTAGGAGGTCTGCGATCAAAGTTAGGTCGAGGTCTCGAAAAATTTTGGCGAGTAGGGGGCGATTGAAAGTGAGATGGCTGAGAGTTGTAGGTATGATAAACAGGAGCTGGTTGGGAATATCTGGGGGAAGTAGGCTGATATGTAGGCGGTGGAGAAGGCTGATATGTTGATGGGGGTGCTGGCTGATAGGTGGGCTCGAGTGCATGATAGGTTAGTGGGGAAGTTCTGTATACCAACAGGGATTTGGGTACCTGTGCAACCATTACCGTTCCTGCATCTTTCTTCATGTACCACCAGACTGCAAGGCTTTGTTGGTGGCCTGTAGGGCCTCAAAGTTAGTGACTATTCCACTCTTGATACCTTCTTCAATTCTCTCACCCAGCTTGATGATGTCAGAGAATTTGTGGTTTTCAATCACCATTAACCTCTCATAATACTGCGAGTCTTGTTACCGGACGAAGAATTTGTTCTTCCTCTAGGGCAGGCCTGACCTTGGCTGCTTCAGATCTCCAACGAGCGGCATATTCACGGAAAGTTTCAGTGGGCTTCTTTTTAAGGTTCTAGATGTAGAACACATCTGGTGCATTCTCCGTATTGAACCTGAATCGGTCCATGAAGTTTGATGCTATACTTACCCAGCCAGACCACTTCTTAGGGTTTTGGCTGATCTGCCAAGATAAAGCATCTCCTGTGAGGCTCCTCATGAACAATTTCATGCGAATCTTCTCGTCTCTTCCTACTCCAACCAATTTATTACAATAGGTCCTCAGATGGACCCTGGGATCACCTTACAATGCTGTCGCGCCCCCCTCTTTCCTCCCTTTTCGGGTTGGTCAGAGTATTCCACATTATTGGGACAACTCGTTTCCTTTTGGGAAAGGGATAAGGAATTGATGAGTCGCCATCTAACGATTTTAAGGTGCGTTAGGGCACCTATTAAGGGTCATAATAACACTATTTGAATAACCAGAGATTGGTTAAGGGCTTGAAATTAATCCAAGGGGAAGGTGTTAGGCACCCCTTAAAGTCCACAACTGTGGTTCCTGGCCAAACAAGCTTTGTGAATTTTAAAACAGGTAGCACATAAGAAATAAAATATATAAGTAAACAAATAAAGATTTTGGGAAGATTCACAGACTAAGCACATACATGTGATAAAGTTTAAAAGATTTAAAGTCTAAGCACATATATAAGGTTTTGAAAGATTTACAGTCCAAGCACACAAGTAAAGTTTTGAAAAAGTTATGATCTAAACACATATATGTAAGGGATAGGGGGGTCCTAGGTTGTTTATCCTATAGGATCACATCGGTACAATGCCCGGTAATCACTCCTTAGAAGAAGGGCTACACGTTGCATTAGCGCACCGGTCATCATATCCATATCTACCCTTCCCCACCCCTTAACGGTTATTAAAGCGAGTGTTGTTTAACAATATCTATGTGTGTTGTTACCTGTACCTTCTTAATGGCCCTGGAGGAATTTAGGGCCTCTACCTATAGGCAGTTCTAGACAGACCTCTAAGGTTGAAAGGAGAAAATACTAGGCGACAGGCAAAAACAAATAGGATTTGAACAGATAAAACAAGAAAAAAGCAGTTAAGAGGCTCAGATTTACCTCCAAAGATAATGCACATAAGCAGCACGTCTCAAACACAAACAAGGGCAGTATTATTAAGCATGATCCTAAAACATGATGTCTAAGTGAAAATCAGAACACAGAAGATATGAAACTTCAATTTTATAAACACAGAAGCAAGACCTAATCAGTTTGCCTATTGAGTTTAAAACCTGTTAACCATTAAGCAGTAAACACAAAGCAACAATCTTCAAGTTTTTAAAGAGATTAGTTACCTAAGGCTTGCCTAGGCGTGGGATTGTGCATAATAATTACCAGAATTGTGAAAAAACAGTTCAGAAGTTGTTTTACCTAAAAGCATGTTGTTCTAGGTGTTGCAAAATACAGTGATTATCACTAGTTTATTTAAAATAGGATGATCAAATATGAGACCGTCTTATGTCCTTTTTCATGCATCAATAGTTTAACTAAGTGTGACTAGGCGAGATCCTAAAGCATGGTATCTACTATGGACATAGAGATGCAGAATGGCTGCAGAATTCCTAAAGCATGATTTCTAAATGCACAAGAAGTTACACCATAATTTCAGGATGTGCAGGAGAAACATTTTTATGTTGATGTTATTATTTAGCCTAGAAGCAGGATTTCTAAGTGATAAATAGGGTCAAATGAGATGCTGAAGCAGTAAACCTAAAACATGATATCTAATGCATGACATGCTTAGAATGTATTGGTCCTAAACATGGATTCTAATGCATATATAGGAAATGTAAACCTAAGGCATGGTTTCTACCCCTTGATATTGATAACATATATAGCTACCCTCCCCTTTTCGCTGGCCATCCCCAATATCTGTTTACAAATAATTAATACAGACCAGCTGAGTAAATTACATAATTAGATAAAGGAAAATAAGAAGTTAAACTATAGGGAGCCTGAAAAATAGGCCCAGATTCCCAGAACCTCAAGTGCTCAAATGTTTCATAGCCTTTCTCATATCCGGGTGTGTCAGAGTTCCCTAAGGACCTCAAGGGGTCCCGGACAGCGCTCACACCTAGATTTCATAACCATAATTGAGTAAGTGCAGTATGGAAGGGCCAGCCCCAGTGCACCAGAGTTCAGAAGGATCTCATAAGAATCCCAAGTAAGTCATACACTGGAGGGGCAGAACCTAAGGACCTAAGAGTAGAGTGAGAGTGCTTGGCATAGTTTTGAAAAGGTTTTAATAGGAAAGGCAACATTTGGAAAAGACATAGTTGAAACAGTTTTATAAAATAAGAGAGTTGTTTAGTAAAAAATAGTTTGTTGGCAAGAGTAGGACAATTAACAAACAGTAGACTAATCACAACACAAACAGATTCAACACAGTCAAATCACAGTCCTTCATACAAGGGTGATGGGAATTGGGGACACATAAAGCACATAGTATACAAGATCATAGAAGTTTTTGTAGGGGGTTTATGGGGATTAGGGGATAGCTAATGGTATCAACACATCATGAATTTCAGAATCAAAACAGAATCATACAACTTAGGATACAAATTGCTTTTCAAAAGAAAGGTTCATGCTAGAAAATAGGTAAACATGAGATATAGCAGATCATATTGAGACATACTACAAGGGGTAACATATTCATAAGCATACTGATCCTAAAGGGGAGTGAGGCATAACATAATATACTAGATGAACAATGATGTATACATGTCAATTACATGTTGAACAACAAAACCATAGATAGAAACAGATCAGAAACATGATAAACTGAAGCAGTAACAGAAACATGTTTGTTTTTGGACTTGAATTGAAATCAGAACATACCACTAAGGGGATAGTAAACACAAAGTGAAGGATAGGAGAGCACAATAATTAGCCTTGGCTTGCAGCCTGCTAATTCAAAGCAGTAGTAAGTAAGTAACAAATAAAGAAAGAGAGACGAAAAGCTTTGAGTATGAGAGAGAGCTTTTTGAACTAATGTGTTCGAGTCTTTTGAATCGGTGTAAGAGCAATGTATATATAGTTTGAAACTAGGTAGAGAATAAGGTAAGAATCGAAGTCATGCAGTGATTGGGGAATCAGAGTCAATTAGCATCAACATCAATGTAAGACGCCCTTCAATTAAAGAGTTAACTTTGAACGGTAATAGACATGCAACAAATAAGGAAAGACACCATAAGACTGGAATATAACACAATAAGGAAATAATGTCAGCACAGTACCAGTACAGAACATGTAAATGAGGCTAGGTACAGAAAGGTCTAATTAAGGAAATAATCAGTAAGAACCAACTAATAATAGTCAATCACATAATAAGGTAAGAAAATAGTTTACAGGTTGGAAATCAGCAAAGACATCATCACATGAAATCAGTAAAAGGTGTTAATCACGGAAAATTAGGAATTCAAATGGGAACAGTGCTAATTAAGGGGAGAGTTAACACAAAATTTTATGAAGAAACAGAATAAACACATAGTAGGCAAGAAGAAGCAAAAAAAATAATGGACACAGTGGTACAAATCACGTAGAATCAGGGATTCAAACTGGGATATAGTGATGATAAACATAAACCTCTGAGAGTTAGCAAGGTAAGCACATAATAGGCAAAATCAAAAACCCTAGTAAGTTGAACAGGGTGAAAATAACAAGAATATTCAGATTAATTGAAGCAGATTCATGAGAATCAAACATGCAAACAAGTTTGAGAGAACGAACAGTAAAGATAAACTCAGAATCAAAACAAAGTGTCAGAAAGTTGGGGGTTTTAGCATAACTAATTAGGGTTAAGGAAAAACCTAAAAAAATCAGTCGAAGCACATAAGAAATCAGAGGATTAAACACTCAACAATCAGAAAGCGTTTTGAAGAAAAGGATTTTCAGAAACCCTAGTTTAGGAAGATGACAAGCCACTTCGAAAAATCAGAAGAATCTTCATAAAACAAGTAAAAATAAGTTCGAACCATCTCAGATCTGTACAGATCTGAGAAGTTCAAGAGATGACATTAGGGTTTTTAGAAAAAAAAAGCATAGAGATTAAGACATAGGATTAGAAACCCATAGGTTTAAAGAGAAATAGGCGGATCTTACTCAAAATCGAGCCATGGCGGCTTGAAACAGGCAAGGACAGGCCAAAGGTGTAAACGGACTGAACCTAGTCCCTCGAGGACCTTAGAGATGGAGGCACCGGCATAGGAGAGGACATTTGAGGCTTGGAGGTGGTGAGAGACCACCATGATCGACGACAGATGAGTGACGGCGAGAGAGAGTTAGGGATAGGTTAGAGAGTATTTGAGAGATAAGGGAGATTTATAATGACGGAGTGAAGGAGAGAAATGAGAGGGGAAGGGGGGAGGGGTAGTCGTTAGGTTAAATTAGGAAGGAAATATCCTGGACCGTTGATAAAAAATGATCAACGGCCAGGGTTTGGGCGGATTTGGGTCGGGTAGTATTAGGATTTGGGCCTGGGATATTGGGTTGATTTAATTGGGTTTGGGTCTGGTTTAACTTAGGCTACAATTGAAATGAAATTAGTATGTTTGTTAAATAACCAATTCAAATTAATTAAAATAATTTACAAAATAGCTAATAATTATAAAAAATGAACTTCATGCGTAGAAAATAGTTTGAAATGATTACTTAGTATTTTAAAAGTACAAATGACTAATTTCTGGTAGAAAATAGTGCAAAATTATATGCTTGGGCTATAATTGCAAAGTTATTGCAATTATAGCCACAAGATGCCAATTTGGCTAATTATGAAATAATTGGGTCTAATTAGGACCATAAAAAATAAATTAAATCAAGAGATGCTTTTGAAATCATTTGTGATGTAATTTTATAATCATTTATTGGAAATAAATACTGGACAAATTAATAGAAATGTAGGAAAATAATGGAAAAATTCCAATTGCTATTAATGTATGACTTTGAAGGAGTATATGCAATTTTAAAAAATATTTTTTGGGAAAAAGTGGGTATCAACACCCGGTTCAAACAAAACCCTTTAAAAAGAATTGCAACACAAAGACAAATCAAGGGGGAATTATTACACTAACTACAAAAGAAAATATTTTTGTGTTTTTCTTTCGACTTTAATCCCTCAAGAAATCCGTTAAATGATATCCATCGTCGGGAAAAGTCGAAAAGTTTAAATTTCTACTACTTAAACTAACAAAAGTAAAAAACAGTCAAGCTAACTAAAGCAAAAACTAAGACTAATATACATTCAATATAAAATTATCCTCTACCCCACACTTTAAATTGTGACATGTCCCAATGACACACAATTAAAAAATATAAGGTAGAGGAAACTTCCCCGAATCTCTAGTCGGGGTCTGAATCAAAGTCGGGCTCATTTCCACGCGCCCGACTTAGTGCACACATTCACACAGATAGTTTTTTCTTAGCCTTCTTCGGGTACACTCCTCACTTATCTTTTTCACTAAAACCAACCTTCTCTTTCACACCCTTCACCTTCTACTCCACACTTGCAACTGGCTTCTCCTGTTTCACCCCTGTCTCTACATTCATCTCAAAAGTTACGGTCTCTTCACCCACTCTAAGCATGAGTTTTCTATCATGTATATCCAGTATAGATCTACCTATTGCTAAAAATGGTCTTCCTAGGATGAGGGGGACCTCCTTGTTCTCCTTCATATTCACCACTATAAAATCTACAGGAAATACAAACTTATCCACCCCCAACAAAACATCTTCTATTATCCCCTCAGGTGTTATAGTCATTTGGTCTGCCAGCTGCAAAGATATTAGCACCGACCTTATCTCTACAATATCCTTCTCCAGTTTCCTATAAATGGACAATGGCATTAAATTAATTGAGGCCCCAAAATCGCAAAAAAATTTATCAAAATTAATAGAGCCTAAAGAGCATGGTATAGTAAAATTCCCTGGATCTCCACTCTTTTGTGGGAGTTTATTTTGCAATATTTCACTGCAATGCTCTATGAGCTTCACTACCGATGCTTTTCCTATCTTTCTCTTCTTTGTCAGGATCTCCTTCAAGAACTTAGGATAAGCTGTCAATTGTGAGAGAACTTATGTGAATGGAAGATTTACATTAACCTGTCTCAGCAAATCTAGGAACCTCTCAAATTACTTTTCCATCTTTTCTCTATGAGCTTTTGGGGAAAAGGTAGAGCGGGCTTGTGCTTGCTCACATCATCAGATTCCTCCCTTCTTGAAGTTTCCTCCTTCTTCTTTTTCTCAACTCCATTCTTGCCTTTCTTCTTTTCAGTCCTTTTATATCTTCAATTTCCAGCTCCTTCCCGCTTTCTTTTTCAGGCACAACTTCTTTTTTAATTGGAGTGGGATCCTTCAACATTTGTCCGCTTCTCAAGGTCACAACATTTAATGTTTCTTTGGGATTCTTTTCAGTATCAGCTGGCAGAGTACCTGGGATTCTCTTATATAATATATTTGAAATTTGTCCCATTTGTCTCTCCAAGTTACGCAAACCTGTCATAAGTTCTTTGATAGTTTCCCCACGAACATCTAATCTCTTATCAGTCTTGACAATGAACAACTTCATCAAATATTCTAACCCAGAATGAATTGGCTGTTGAGGCTGAGACTGCAGCCTCGGTTGATTCACAAAACTAGGAGCTCCTTGAAATCTGGAGTTATTTTGTTGCCATGAAATTGTTGTACCCCCAGGTGAACTCCATGAAAAATCGGGGTGCTTCTGGCCTATTGCATTAAAGTTTTAATTACCCACAACATTAACTTCCTCCATGGTAGCTTGACAGTCATGAGCAGGGTGTCCTCTTCCACATATATCACATGCTGCATGAGGCTCATTTTGTATTGAAGTTATGGTCAGCTTCCTGATTTCTTATGCCATGGCATCAAGTTGTACCTGCACAAATATGTTATTATCAACTTGGTGAACACAAGTTGATCTTCTTATTTCAGCGATCTTTGAGGGCCACTGATTTGCATCTTTAGATAACTCATCTAGAATAGTGACAATCTCCTCTAGAGTCCTCTTCATTAACAGATCTCCAGCTGCATTGCTTAATGGTCTACGTGAGGTCGGTGTCAAACCATCCCAAAAGTCCTGGAGTTACATCCAGAGTTCAATTCTGCTGTGTTGACACTTTTGCAGAATCTCTTTAAACTTCTCACATGCTTCAGACATAGTCTCTGTCTCTTTTTGGCAAACGTTATGGATTTCTCTTCTAAACTTGCCCGTCTTAGCTGAGGAGAAATATTTAGCAAGAAATTTTGAAGTCATTTCCTCCCATGTTCTAATTGATCATTGGGGAAAGCTTCGAAGCCAGTGCCTTACATCATCTTTCAAAGTGAAGTGCAATGCTCTAAAGTACACTACATCTTCTGACAACATATTGTATTGAAAGGTGTTCATGATCTCCTGGAAGTCCATTAGATGATTGTTTGGATCTTCGTTCATCTTTCCTCTGAAGACACAATTGTTTTGGAGGGTTTGAAGCGACGCTTGCTTTAGATCAAAATTATTGGCTACTGGAGGTGGTCTCACACTTGATAAACCTTGGTTGTATACTGGTCTAGCATAATCACCATGTGGTCTCCCTTGGTCGGGAGCTACGTTTCCGAACTGGTCTGCACCCAAGGGCTGATTCTGATCCATTCTTCGAGCTCTCTCCTCCTCATAAGCAATTTGTGCCTCTCTGAGTGCTGCTTCTTCAGCATCACTTGCAGCTTTGTCCCTGTGATAGGCTGCCTCTGTTGCAGCCAAATCAGCATTATCATCATCTCCCACCATCTTTTCTTTGGTTGAGGATTGACCAACCGTTTCTGTATTCTCGAGAAAATTTCTTTCCTTCCTCAATTGTCGCAGATGTTTTATGGTTGAAATTTCTTCTCAGAAGATCAAGTCATGCACCAATCTAACCTATAGCCTGCGCACAGTCAAAGAACACCCAATTGTAAAAAGAGAAGATAACATAAAAAGAAATATTCTTGAATTAGCACGACAAACTATTTCAAAAACACTATTGATTTCCGATCCCAAGCAACGACGCCAAAATTTGACGAGCTTGAAACACACACTTAAATATGCTCACTAGTCGAATATAGTATAATATAATATTGTATCCACATGGATCTGAGTTAAACAGTATTATTGTAGTTTGTAGCTAAATTGCTATCCAAGATGATCAACAATTAAGGTTTATATGGTTAAAACTTACATTAACTAAAATTCTAAACTATTAACTAGTGATAAACTACGCAAGTAGTAAGCAAAGGAAGATACCAATGGGAAGAAGATTGGGTTGATATGATAGGTTAAAGATGCATGTTTGAGATTTAACTCTAGATAATTCACTTCTAATGTTCAAGTGAGTCTCTCGAAGTCACTTGGTTATTAGTTCAATTATGTAGTAGAAATTCCTCTCTCGATTAAGTCTCAACCTTACAATATGAACCAATTTTATGTGCGCGAAGATATGCAAGAATTCGTAGTGGATTGATCTTTAGGAGAATCTCTTTCAATTATCCTCCTAACATAGTTTAGTCAACAATTCAACTAGCCTCTTTCGATTACTAAGAAGAATTAATGACGTCAACCAACTAAATATAAAGCAACAATATCACAAGTTATGCATCTCTCGATTACATTAACAAGTGAATAAAGATGCAACAGTTAAAACATCCAAAATGATTCAATACATAAAATTAGAGTTAATTATTCACAAACAAATATCAATACACCAAATCCATCAAACCCTAAGGAGAACTACTCCATAGACATGGAGTAATTCATCACAATTAAGTGTAAAATAAAAAAAAAATATAAAACAATCCAAACCCTTGTCTTGAGTTGGGATTGAATGATGGATTCCTTGTGCTCTTCCTTCTCGAACTTTTCCTTAGCCTTCTTAGGTCTAAATTATGTCAAAAGTTCTAAAATATTATTTTTTCATGTATATATACCAAGTAGGGTCGGACCCAAACACATACACCTTCTCCTACGCTAAAATGACACTTTTCCTGGACAGGACGTGCGGTCAAGCACCTGGAAGTTTGCCCGCGCGCTTAGCCGCTCACTTTTCACGCTGTTCTGCCCCATATGCGCGTCAGTGCACGGTCGCGCATTTGCCGCGCACTTTTCACACTGTTCTATTAGGAATTTGAAAACACGTAGAACATGCAAGCTGTAGCTCTTTGAATTAGATTTTCAACAATATACTATGGAGCCCAAAATTCTGAGCGAAAAGTTATGTGTTGTTTACTTGACAGTGCGCAATATGCCTTCTCGTTTTCTTTGTTCATTCTTAACTATCATCCATTGATCCCCAAACACGATCCCGGCTTAGTTCTTTGGAATTTTACTCAGAATTTAAAGGTCCAAATCACTTGAATTCATTCCATAGCATCTACATAGCTCGGAATCACTCCTACAAAGCATAAAATACACAATTAGTGCAAAATACTAGCGATTAAAGCTCAAACTCAACTAAAGTGAAGTAAATTGGAATGTAATAATCAACTAAAATGAGATTATAGCCTACCATCATGACTCAGTAAAAGCTAGTACGAGTGAGGCACACGACAGTGCACCGATGTAGTGGGTGTTCCTTAATAAGCTCCCAGAAATCATCAATGCGTTGCAAGTGGAAATTTGGCTAACCAACCCTCCATCATATATACGTGATGACCTATGGCCCACCTGGAGCGTAAGTAGGTCATGTGACACAGGATCTGGATGAACTGTCGGGTGATCCATAATAATGTATGTACATTGAATAATGTTAATTAAACATATGTTATCTCACTTTTCAAAAAAGAAGATATATTTATTTATTTATTACTATTGTTTAAGATTATAAGGAGTATTATCTAACTGTATGAAGTATATTTTATTTATTATTTATTTAATTCATACCAATTTACACATTATTGTTTTAGATTGAACAATAAAAATTATGTAGATTCTCCTTTGTACTGATAACTATTTAAATTTTTATTCGCTAGTCAGAAATACCTACAATATTTTTCTAGTTTTAATTATTAGAATATATTAAATATTTTATTAATTAATTTAATATAAATTATTAATTATCATTTATTTAAGTCATAACGGTTTTTACGTTAATTTTTTGATTTAACGATAAAAATTTAGAAGAGTAACCTTTGTACTGACAGCTATTCGAATTTTAATTCGTCAGTTGTAGGACTTTAGATTATTTTAATTGTTGAACTTATAGGGATTTATTAAAATAGTTAATTAATTAATTAGATATGAAGTATTATTTATCATTTGAGTAACTCATAAATTTCTATACGTTTGTTTATTGGATTTCACGATAAAAAATCGACTGATTATCCTCTGTATTTCCAGCTATCCAATTTTTATTCAACGATCAGAGAATCCTAACGCATGTTATTGGTTTAGTTTATCTGGCGGGCAAATTAGGAATTTAACAACCTAACTCACAATTAAACAGTATTCAACAAAATAAATAACTAAAAAACTAGCTAAATTACAAATAATCAGCAAAATTGACAAACACCAACAAATATACCAAATTCCATACATAAATTATAACTATTCCTAAATTTTTTATGGAATTAAAAAAAAATCGGAAAACTATTTTATGATTACTACAACTTAAAAAAATAAGTAGAACAAAATATCTGAAATAAAGTGCACAATAAGTAATACACATGTAAGACACATAATATAAAAAATTAATATGGAGAAAAGTGTTAAGAAATACCTAATTGAAAGTTTGGATGTGAATTTGGACAACCGTTTCTCGAAATTCGACCACCTACTTTGTTCTATATAGACCTTCAATCTTCGAAAAAATATAAAATTTGCGCTTTTTTTGGGACCTTTGTGTGCTCAAATGGGGGAAGAAATTTTAAACGGGGGAGGGACCGATCGTGTCTGCCTGGGGAAGAAGGGACTGGTTTATTTTATTAAGGTACATCGCCCGTATTACATGCGCTATACATGAATTCTTTTACATGCGTTATACATGTACTCTTTTGAATTAAGGTATAGCGTATGTAATATATATTAACGAAAAAATTGACCACTAATATATAGCGCATGTAAAACACATGCTATATATAAAATAATAATCAATTTATTTTTTCATATATTTTGGTCTCTTAAGTCCAGTAGTTGTTATTTAAGTTCCGAACTCTGTATGATAGTTCTATTCTCTTCATTATTTCAAACAGGTGGCCCGCAATTTCTTTTTATGTTTGCTTCCCTTTTTTTGTTTTGTTGCTAATTTATGTTTTCTTCCCTTTTTTTGTTTTGTTGCTAATTTATGTTTTCTTCCTTACTTTAGTGCGGAAGTGCCTAATTCCGTACCCTGATATGACATCTCAATGATTTACGCATTCTTTTACCTTCATCTTTGCATGCATCTCAAGTTTTCTGAACACCTAAGAACGTATGCCAGGCTGAAGAATTAAACAATATTGCATAAACATTTATCGAAAAAATGGTACAGCTGAATTTGCAACGTAGTTTATAGATACATAAATTAATTTGATTCAAAAATATAAAATAACTAAGAAACAAAAATAAATTGACCAAAATAACTTGAAGAAAATACAAGCCTGACTGTGGGCTGAGCTTCTCCGTAAGTAATAATAAGAGCATAATAAAGATTAGAAAAAGAGAGTATTGTAAGAGCAAGTTTGCCTTTTTTTTTGTGTACAAATATTTCATGTCCTACAATGAATCAAATTCTCCTATTGATAACTCAATTCAGGAAGACAGGATCCCCAAATCAAGCTCTTCTTTAATATGAACAAAACCCTCTTGATGGTTACATAAGGGTTAGTCATTAATGGAAAGATTCTTTTTAACGACTGCTCATTAAATGTTATTTTTTCCAACCGATATCTTTCTTTAGAATTTTTCCCTCGGTTTCAACGTCTTTGGAACTTATTCAGCACCGACCACATGTTCGTAACCGGTGCCAGCTATTTGCTGACTCATATCACTTGTCTTTACTTTCACGTATCAACTCGTCGAGCATCAACCTATCATTCATCAATTTTTCCCTATATAGATAATCTCCCTGCTTTCCAGTGACAAATCTTTGTGTTAGCGGGAAGTAGATAAGATCTCTTTTCTTGACGAAAAAGTTCTTGAGCGGTTTTTGACACTTGAAAGGATGTACATCTTCTTGCCTTTAACGGACCGAACACGTGTTATCCTGTGACTCAATAAAAGTTTTCGCCAATTTTCAAGGTAATAATGACCTTGAACTCTGCCTCCTATAGACTTCTTCTTCACTCATCATTTTTATCAATCACTTTTGCAAACTCTTCTTCTTCGAATTTCCTTAGAACATTTTTACAAACCCCTTTTTGTAAATAAAATTTTCTTACTCAGATTTTTTACCATCATGTCTTCTACTTCTATTGCGGAAAATTTTAGCCTTCACATCGGTGGCGGTCCTTCTAAGAAAAATAAAACCATGGGAGCGATGTCAGTCCTCCTACTACAAACACAATGATACCCTCTCGCAAAACTCTGAAACATATTTTCAAGTATAAAAAAAATCTATTAAACCCCCAAATGACATAAATTGGCCCGCCCGCAGATATTCTTCTTCCATTCACCATGTTAGAATTTCTGTTGTGAAGGAAGATTGTGGCTGAAAAAATATTGAGATGTTAAGCCCCAGTAAAGTGAAAAGGATCACCTTTAACAAATTGGGGTTTATGTACGTTTATGCATACCCTTTTACTTTAAAAATGGGTCAAGAAATTGATCCTATTATTTCAGAATTTTGCCACCACAACCAAATCTGCTTGGCTCAAATAAGCCCATCAATATGGCATACAGTGTCTTTCCTTCGGGTATTCTGCTCCGAGGCCGGAGAACTCTCATTTATTCTCATTTGATCAATCTCTATTCCCCAAAGAATTTTGTGGAGGCGTGATCAAACTCAACAAATGTGGCCACCATGCCATCGTTACTAGCGTTGATGATGATAATGACCGTGGTTGGATGGAACAGTTCGTTGTCATTGCTACTAGGGACATCCTTCGGCAACAACATCTTTTATTCCTGAATGTTTGAATTTGCTCGTAAGTTCTGCAAATATCCTTTTTTCCAATTGAGTTAAAGAAAGATCCCTCGTTTGCTAACTTTTATCTCTTTTATTTGAGCTACCTTTTCGGGTAAATACAAGAAAAACTAGATTGTGGAGCCTGAACAAAAATTATAGAGCTGTAAAATAGCTTTCCAGAAATATTTGGCTCACATAAAACGAAATTTTATTCAAGGAGATATGATGAAAACACTAATAGCTATCTAGTGTAAAAATGAGTTTAGTAACTTAATACAAAAGAGAGGAGCAAATTGTGGTTTAACAAGAACAATACTTGATGGTTGGATTAGTTGATGAACCTGGGTTTCAATGTAATATCTCTAAAGATAAGAAGGAGAGAGGATTGAGATTTTCTTTGTCATGAAGGAATGAAATGAGAGGTGCTGGTGAAAAGTCGTGTCGAAAAGAGATGTATATTACTTAGATAAGGATCAAGAATTGGGCTAGCCCAAAATACTTATTTCCTATTATATTTCTTAATAATTTAACAAAAATGATAACAATTGTTTTATACATAACAAAACCATGTCACCTCCTTATAAAAATATGACCACAATCTAAAATAAGCAATTTTCAAATATAATTAAATTTTTGTTTAGGAAGTGCGAAGTAAAATCTATATTCATTATATAAATGGTCAATTGAGAATACAAATGTTAGTTTAAAAAATTTGGGGTGTTACTTGCCTTCGACGTGTGTGAGCAGTAAATCTCCCCTCGAGTTGTTACACTTGTCAGGTTAAATTCGGTCAGGAGCTTTATCTCCAGAACTATGTTTACGTTTAACTTTGCTTGTTCCCGAACCCTAAAGTGGATTATATTAGTTGAACTACCTGGATCAACCAACACATGTTTAATTTTAAAATCTAAAACATTAAGTGATATTACCAGAGCATTGTCTGCAATAAAAGAAGGCCATCAACATCTTCTTCCGTGAAGGTAATTTCATCATCTTCTTATGCTTCCCAGATTCTCTTGCCATGAGTTATCAATATCTCCGAAAATGTCGCCCTATTTGTTTCAACACCGCCAAAAATCATATTTATTGTTAGAAGAGGAGACCTTGTAGCCAGTTTGGCTGGTTCTGTAGAATCTCAGTTCCTCCCATAACTGTTCTTAGTCCGGTCACTTAGGAATTTTCTAATATGACCATTATTTAATAACGATGCAATGTCTTCATGAAGAAGCTAGCAGTGTTACGACACAAAATCCACTATAGGTCGTGATGGCTCCTAACGCCGCTTTCAGGCAAGCCATCAATGTTTTACTAATTTAATTACTCATTTTATTACTTTCGAAATCATAAATTTAATATGGAATGTAATCTACACTTCTAAATCCACGGGAATGTACAAATTTGTTATTTTATAAAAGAAATGAAAAGCCATAATAATATACGAAACCATAAGCAGCAATTAGTATAACCCCAAAACTCGGTATCATAGGTGCATGAGCATTCACGAAGGAGTAGAATAATAATACAACCTCTGTCTAGAATATAAATGAGACATGATGAAATAAATATCATGATGGAGACTTTGTGGACTGCGATTCATAGCCTGGAATGCAGTTCACCTAAAGTCTCCTCAACAGCTACGCCTACGCGCCAAGATGGTCACCAAATGAACTTGTCATATCCTGCATATTTAGTGCAGAAGTGCAGCATGAGTACGTAAATAAACGCGTACCCAATAAGTAACTAGCCTAACCCCGGAGAAGTAGTAACGAGGGGTCGACATCGACACTACTAGAGGTCTAATAAAGCAACATAATAAATCCTAAGCAAATATGAAGCACACAACAATAATGGGGTGAATCTGTAAGTTAAATAGTCTTTCAAATATTTCTTTTAAAGTATGAATTTTTCAATCTTGTATTCTACCTGAACAACTCAAAAAATGTCAAGTGCCAATGTCAAATGCATAAGGGGTACCATGTAAAATGCCGGGCATCCGTGGAAAGATAATCTAGTGAATATTCGGACTGCCAACGATGTAACCCGCGATCTAGAATAATGTGTATATTGCCAAGGGTCGAGCAGTATGAACCATAGATGCATCTATTATACTATCGAAGCATTCGGCCCGCTCAACAAGAAAGGAAGAAAATCATCGAATTACGAGACACATGCTTACAATACAGTACATGGGTACGAAACGAATTTAACCTTTACTGTTTCTCAAATAACTTGCCAACAACTCAAGGTAATAGATCTCGGCCTAATATATATGCAATATTTGTGAATCAATTCAATTATAATTTTAATTAATCAAGCCAGCAGAATGAATTCAAGTATTTCAAGTATTGCATGGTAAAGTCCTAAGTCTACCAGGATATAAATATTCTTTAGCTACGTACGGACTCTCGTCACCTCGTTCGTACGTAGAACCCACAACTAATAGCACATAGAAATTACATCACCTAGGGGGTAGTTTTCCCCTCACAAGGTTAGACGTGAGACTTACCTTGCTCCGGAGTTTCATAACTTTAACGACCCAGCCAGTCATTTTAAGAGTATTAGCCCCGAACCCTTATTTATTTCTCCCTCTATCTCATTTTGTGGTTACATGAGTTGCTGGGAAGATTTGCTTTTGGTTTCGAAGTGAATTGGGACACTTAGTCTTAAAATAGAAGCTTAAGTTCTAAGAATTTGATAGTAGTTGATTTGTGTGAAGACGACTCCGGAATGGAGTTTTGACGGTTCCTATAGCCCGTAGGGTGATTTTGGTCTACGGAGCATGTTCAGATGTTGAATTGGAGGTCCGTAGGTCATTTTAGCGTCTATTGGCGAAAGTTGGAAAATTGGATGATTTTTGGGAAGTTTGACGTGGAGTGGACTTTTTGATATCGAGGTCGGATTTCGAATCTGAAAGTTGGAGTGGGTCAGTGATATATATTATGACTAGTGTGCAAAATTTGAGGTCAATCAGACTTGATTTGATAGGTTTCGGCGTCTGATGTAGAATTTGAAATCTAAAAGTTCATTAGGATTGAATCGATGCGCAATTCATATTTTTAGCGTTGTTTGATGTGATTTAAAGGCTCGAATAAGTTATTATGATGTTTTAGGACTTGTTGGTATGTTTGGTTGTGGTCCCGGGGGCTTCGAGTTGATTTCGTATGGTTAACGAACCAAGTTGAAGTTTAAGAAATGGCTGAATGCACCAGTTCTGGTGCAACCGCACCTGCGCAAGATTGGCCGCAGGTGCAGGCCCATACAAGCATGAGGCCAAGCACATAAGCGGAACTGGAGAAGGTGGCTAGTGGTCGTAGGTGCAACATGAAGGTCGCAAAATCGGAGTCGCTTTTGCGGAAGGATGAGCGTAGAAGCGGAAAGGCCTGGGAGGCCTGTTGATCACATGAGTGGACATGGTCTGCAGGAGTGCATGCGCAGAAGCGCTCCTCGACCCTAGAAGCGGAAGCGCAGATGTTCATTTGTGTCCGCAGAAACAGACATGCCTGGCCTAAGTTAGAACCTCACCTGCGTTGGAAATTCTGCAGGTGCGGAGCCGCGGATGCGGCTGAGGACTCGCAGAAGCGAAATCTCTGGGCAGAAAAAGGGGAAAATGAGGGTTGGATCTCATTTTCATTTTGGGCCTTAGAGAGCTCGAATTGTGGAGAAAATTTAAGGGATTTTTATAGGAAACATTTGGTTAAGGATTATACACTCACTTTTGATTAACATCCACTAATCTATCATTAATTTATTCATTTAATTAAGGATTTGGGTTGAGAAATTGGGGTAAAAGGTGGAAGATCCTTAGGCCGAATTTTGTGGTTTCAATCGAGGTTCTGTTGTCAGATTTGTGTAATTTTGGTATGGGTGAACTTGATATCGAATGTGTGTTCGTATTTTGTAACTTTAACCCGATTCCGAGACGTGGACCCGTGTTGACTTTTTGGGCTAAATATTCAATTCTTCGCTTAAGTCGTAGTTTCATTATTTAAATTAGTTTCTCGTAGTTACATTTATAGTATGAAATAGTTTCCGCTATATTGGAGCCGATCGGATTCAAAAAATTGAGAGAACAACATCCTTATCGATTGATTTATCGAGATTTAAGGTAAGTAACTTGTTTAACTTTGTGTGGGGGAAATCTCCTTAGGATTTGGTACTATTGTGACAATTTTTGATATGTGAGCGCTGTGAACGCGAGGTGACGAGTGCATACACGGGCCAAATGTAGAAATTATGGTTCTTGCTGAGTTTAAATTCCTTAACTGAGTTGCCTTAGCATATATAGTGATCATGTTTAGCCTAATATCACATGTCTACGTGCCTTAACTCTTACTTGCATTCTGTGCAACATGCTTAGTTGAATTACCTGCTTTCCCTTTATTTGATTAAATCCTTAACTATAAGATTTATTGCTATAAATTTGTTGTTCCTTCGGTTATCAGCTGCATATTTACTTTGGGACTACGAGGAGGTTCCTATGGAGATGCCTCAGTAGCATATTTACTGTGGGACTACGAGGCGGTTCCCATCGTCTTGCATATTTACTTTGGGACTTTTAGTCGGTTCCTCAGGAGATCCCCTCATGTCTTGCATATTTACTTTGGGACTACGAGGCGGTACCTAAGAAGATCCCCCCTGTCGTGCATATTTACATTTGAGACTACGAGGCGGCACCTCGGGAGCGCCCCTGTTGTTTATCTCTATTTGCTGTGCTGTTATTTTTCTGAAATTTCTCGGTGTTTAAATTCTTAGTCCTTTTAAAATATTATTATATCTTCTGCCTTATTTTTTTTTAAACCAGTAGTGCCCTGATCTGACCTCGTCACTACTCTACCGAGCTTTGAGTACCATTGTGGTGTACTCATACTACAGTTCTGCACATCTTTTTGTGCATATCCAGTTTCTTCCCACCAGACCAGATACCAGTGGGTTGGACCATTTGTGGAGACTTCAAGGTATATCTGCCAGTGTCCGCAGACCTCGGAGTCTCCCTCTATCCTTATTATGTTGTTTCCCTGATTCTCTTTAGACTTTATGTATAAAGACACTTAGTATTTTCTTTTAGAAGCTGGTGACTTATTTCTATCGGGTTTTGTGAGTTGTAATTATTTAAATCACGGTTTTATATTTTCATATCATGTGTTGAGATGGAGTTCAGCTTTATATTCAATTTTTCCGCAAATTGTTAGGCTTACCTAGTCGTAGATACTAGGTGCCATCACAACATCCTAGGGAGGAAAATTGGGGTAGTGAAAAGTTAGTATCAGAGTACTAGGTTTATAGGTGTTATGAATCACAAGAAGGTTTAGTAGAGTCTTGCGGATCGGTACGGATACATCTGTACTTATCTTCGGGAGGCTATGGAACTGTTAGGAAAAGCTTCACTTCCTTGATTCCTTATCGTGCGCGATTTTGGTTTCAGATTGTAAATTTCTATATTTCTATTCTCTCACAGATGGTGAGGACATGTACAACTGGATTAGATGACCAAACCCCCGCCCTATGCTGGAGCCGCGAGAGGCCGGGTCTAAGATAGAGGCCGATGACGTCCACGTGGTGCAGCCAAAGCACTCGCACGAGCTGCTACAGAGGAGCCACCAGTAGCTCTAGCTGGAGGGCAGACACCTAAGATGCCTATTGTTGCACCCGCACTCCAGGAGACTCTAGCCCAGTTTCTTACGATGTTCAGCACCTTGGCTCATGCAGGATTGACCCCACTTACCGGGGGAGGAGCACAGAATCCTTCCGACTATACCCCAGAGTAGCGGGTCCAGGTCGACCAGATTACAAAGATCATACCGATGCAACCGGTAGCTCCAATTCAACCCGAGGTTAGGGCAACAGTTTCAAAGGTGGAGCAGCTCAGGCTTGAGAGGTACAAAAAGTACCACACTCCTACTTTTAGTGGCTTGGCGTCAGAGGATGCCCATGGTTCTCTTGAGGAGTGCCACCGTATCCTCCGTACTATGGGTCTTGCGGAGATTAGTGGGGTTTCTTTCACTACGTTTCAGTTTAGAAGAGCGGCCTATCAGTGGTGGCGCGCATACGAGTTGGGTAGTCTGGCTAAGGAAACTTCACTCTCTTGGACTCAGTTCTCAAACATGTTCTTAAGGGAGTATGTTCCAAATAGTCTTATATATGCATGGCGTGCAGAGTTTGATAAGTTGCGCCAGGGTTCTGTGACCGTGTCAGATTATGCGGTCCGATTCAGTGATTTGGTTAGGCATGCACCGGCCTTGGAAGCTACTGTTCGAGAGCGGATTCGTCAGTTTATTGAGGGGATCAACCCCAGTATCAAATTGACCATGGATCGAGAGTTGGAGATGGTTATTGCATACCAGTAGGTAGTGGGGATTTCCAGGAGGTTGGAGGGTATGATAACTCGGGATAGAGAGGAGAGAGAGGCCAAGAGGTCTCGAGAGTCTGGAACTTATAGTGGTACTCGTGCCCCAGGTGCAACTCGTCAGGACAGGGGTTATATAGGTTGCCTTGTTCATTCAGCACTTCCAGCCGCCAACGGTGCTTCAGCCACTCCTAGGCCCCATGATCCTTATTATACACTGCCAGTGTTTAGTGTGCCTCCTGTATGAGGTGCATTTAGTAGGGATTCCAATCGTAAGGCCCGAGCCAGTCGCAGCAGCCACGCCCTTTGAAAGCTTGTTTTGAGTGTGGCGATACTCATCACGTGGTGAGGGATTGCCCCAGACACAAGGAGGTGCACCTCCATAGATTTCTCAGGCACCGCCTGCTCCACCAGGTCCTCAGGCTATGGTTACAAAGCCAGCTACCACCCCACCTGCACAGCCAGCTAGAGGTGGAGGTCGGACAGGTAGAGGTTGCCCTGGAGAGGGACGCCAAGCCAGATATTATGTCCTTCCTGCTAGGTTGGAGGCAATCGCATCCGATTCTGTCATCAGAGGTACTGTTCCAGTCTGTCATAGAGATGCATCAGTCTTATTTGATCCAGGCTCCACTTATTCCTAGGTGTCATCTTATTTTGCTTCATATTTGGGTGTATTCCGTGATCCTCTAAGTTCACCTGTCTTTGTGTCTATACCTATGTGTGATCTTATTGTTGTTGACCTTGTGTATCGGTTGTGTTTGATTTTTCTTAGTGGTTTTGAGAGCAAAGCCGATTTATTATTGCTCATCATGGTGGATTTCGATGTTATTTTGGGCATGATTGGTTGTCGCCCTATCACACTATCCTTGATTATCATGCCAAGACGGTGACATTGGCTATGTCAGGTTTACCGCGACTGGAGTGGAGAGGTACCTTAGATCATGTTCCTAGCAGGGTTTTCTAATTTCATAAAGCTCAACAAATAATTGATAAGGGGTGTGATGCGTATCTGGCATATGTGAGGGGTGTTAGTGTTGATACTCCTACCGTTGAGTCAGTTTCGATATGAGGGATTATTCAGACGTTTTTCCCGCGGATCTTTCGGGCTTTACGCTCGACAGAGATATTGACTTTGGCATTGATTTGTTACGGGCACTCAAGCCCTTTCTATTCAACCTTATCTTATGCCCTAGCAGAGTTGAAAGAATTAAAAGAACAGTTACAAGAGTTGCTCGATAAGGGCTTCATTCGGCCCAATGTGTCGCCTTGGGGTTCCCCTGTCTTGTTTATAAAGAAGAAATATTGTTCTATGCAAATGCGTATTGATTATTGCTTGTTGAACAAGGTTACAGTGAAGAACATATATCCATTGCCACGTATTGATGACCTATTTGATCAGCTTCAGGGTGCCAGAGTGTTCTATAAGATCGACTTGTGTTCATGCTATCACCAGTTGAGGATTCGGGAGTCGGATACCAAAGACTGCCTTCAAGACTCGATATGGTCATTACGAGTTCCTTGTGATGTCTTTTGGGATGACCAACTCCCCAGCAACATTCATACACTTGATGAATAGTGTATTTCATCCCTATCTTGACTCTTTCGTCATTGTGTTTATTGATAACATTCTGGTGTACTCCCAGAGTCGGGAGGATCATGAGCGACACCTGAGAACTGTGCTTCGGACCTTAAGAGAGAAGAAGTTATATGCAAAATTTTTGAAGTGTGAATTCTGGCTAGATTCAGTGGCATTTTTGGGCCATATAGTATCGAGTGAGGGGATCAAGGTAGATCTGAAGAAGACTGAAGTAGTGCAGAGTTGGCCTAGACCGTCCTCAGCTACGGAGATCTGGAGTTTTCTTGGCTTGGCAAGGTATTATCGTCAATATATGGAGGGTTTCTCGTCTATTGCATCACCTATGACCATATTGACCCAAAAGGGTGCTCCGTTTAGGTGGACCGAGGATTGTAGGAGAGATTTCAAAAGTTCAAGGCTGGTTTGACTATAGCCCCAATGTTAGTGTTACCTACTGGTTCGGGGTCCTACACGGTATATTATGATGTGCCGCGCATTGGTCTCGGTGCGATGTTGATGCAAGACGGTAGGGTGATTGCCTACGTATCTAGACAGATGAAGGTGCATGAGAAGAACTATCTTGTCCACGACCTCTTGTTAGCAGCTATTGTTCATGCCTTGAAGATATGGCGACACTATTTATATGGTGTCCCTTGTGAGGTTTTCACCGATCACCGGGTCTACCGCATCTGCTTAAACCAAAAGATCTTAACTTGCGGCAACAGAGATGGTTGGAGATGCTTAAGGATTATGACATCACCATTCTCATCATCCCGGGAAGGCCCATGTGGTGGCCAATGCCTTGAGTCGCAAGGTAGAGACTTTGGTCAGTTTAGCATATCTACCGGTAGCAGAGAGGCCTTTAGCCTTGGATGTTCAGGCCTTGGTCAACCAGTTTGGCAAATCAAATGTTTTTAATCCGAGCAGAGTGTTGGCTTGTGTGGTTTCTCAATATTCTCTTTATCATCGTACCAGGGAGCGTCAGTATGATGATCCCCATATGCTTGTCCTTAAGGTCACGTTTCAACACTGTGATGCCAATGAGGTCACTATTGGAGATGACGGTGTATTACGGATGCAGGACAGGCTATGTGTGCCTAATGTAGATGATTTGCGTGAGTTAATTCTCCAGGAGGCTCAAAGTTCGCGGTACTTCATTCATCCAGGTATCACGAAGCTGTATCAAGACTTGAGGCAGCAATATTGGTGGAGGCGGATGAAGAAGGACATAGTGGAATATGTAGCTCGGTGCTTAAATTGTCAGCAGGTGAAGTATGAACATCAGCGACCGGGTGGGTTGCTTCAGAAGCTGGAGATTCCGGAGTGGAAATGGGAGCGGATCACTATGGATTTCGTTGTTGGGCTCCCACAGACTTAGAGGAAGTTTGATGCAGTTTGGATGATTGTGGATAGATTGACCAAGTCAGCTCATTTCATTCCCGTGGTTAAAACTTACTTTTCAGAGCATCTGGATCATGTTTACATTTGCGAGATTGTCAGCCTTCATGGTGTATCAGTATCTATCATCTCTGACAGGGGTACACAGTTTACATCGCGGCTCTGAGAGCCTTACAATGTGAGTTGGGTACTCGGGTGGAGTTGATTATAGCATTTCACGCTCAGACAGACGGGCATTCTGAGCGCACTATTAATATATTGGAGGATATACTTCATGCATGCGTGATGGATTTTGGGGGTGCTTGGGATCAGTTCTTGACACTTGCGGAGTTTTCCTACAATAAAAATTATCAATCGAGCATTCATATGGCGCCGTATGGGGCTTTGTATGGAAGACAATGCCGGTCTCCAGAGGGTTAGCTCGAGCCGGGCGAGGCTATTGGGTACAGAATTGGTTCAGGATGTATTGGAAAAGGTTAAATTGATTCAGGATCGACATCGTATAGCCCAGTCCAATATAATAGTTATGCGGATCGGAGGATTCACGATGTTGCATTCATGGTTGGAGAGCGGGTCTTGCTCCAGGCTTCGCCCATGAAGGGTTGTTATTAGGCTCAGAAAGAAGGGAAAGTTGAGTCCTATGAATATCGGGCCTTTTGAGATTCTTGAGAGGGTTGGAAAGGTGGATTACGAACTTGCACTACTACCTAATCTCTCTGCAGTTCATATAGTATTCCATGTTTCCATGCTCTGGAAGTATTACGACGATCCATCTCATATGTTAGACTTCAGATCGGTCCAGTTGGATAGGGATCTATCTTATGTTGAGGAGCCAATGGCCATTTTGGACAGGCAAGTCCGAAAGTTGAGGTCAAAGAACATCGCGTCAGTGAAGGTGCAGTGGAGGGGTCATCTGATCGAGGAGGCGACTTGGAGACTGAGCATGATATGCGCATTCGTTATCCTCATCTTTTCACCACTTCAGGAATTTCTCTATACTCGTTCGAGGATAACTAAGAGGGGGAGGATGTAACGACCCTGCCGGTCATTTTGAGAGTATTAACCTCGAAACCTTATTTATTGCTCCCTCTATCTCATTTTGTGGTTATATGACTTGCCGGAGGATTTGTTTTTGGCTTCGAAGTGAATTGGGACACTTAGTCCTAAAATGGAAGCTTAAGTTCTAAGAATTTGGTAGTATTTGATTTGTATGAAGACGAATCCAGAATGGAGTTTTGACGGTTCCTATAGCCCGTAGGGTGATTTTGGTCTAAGGAGCGTGCTCGGATGTTGAATTGGAGGTCCGTAGGTCATTTTAGCGTCTATTGGTGAAAGTTGGAAAATTGGATGATTTTTGGTAAGTTTGACAGAAAAAGTGGACTTTTTTATATCGGGGTTGGATTTCGAATCTGAAAGTTGGAGTGGGTTAGTGATGTCAATTATAACTAGTGTGCAAAATTTGAGGTCAATCAGACTTGATTTGATAGGTTTCGACATTGAATGTAGAAGTTTGAAGTTTAAAAGTTCATTAGGCTTGAATCGATGCGCAATTCATGTTATTAGCGTTGTTTGATGTGATTTAATGGCTCGACTAAGTTCTTATGATGTTTTAGGACATGTTGGTATGTTCGGTTGAAGTCTCGGGACCTCGGGTTGATTTTGGATGGTTAACAGACCAAGTTGAAGTTTAAAGAATGGTTGAAGTGCACTAGTTCTGCTGCAACCGCTTCTGCGCAAGATTGGTCGCAGGCGCGGGCCCGCAAAAGCATGAGGCCAAACAAAGAAACTGGAGAAGGTGGCAAGTTGTTGCAGGTGCGACATGAAGGCCGCATAAGCATAGTCTCTTTTGCGGAAGGATGAGCACAGAAGAGGAAAGGCCTGGGAGGCCTGTTGATCGTAGAAGCGGACATGGTCTGCAAGAGCGCATGCGCAGAAGCGCTCCTTGGTCGCTGAAGCGGAAACGCATATGTGCATTTGGATCCATAGAAGCGGACGTGCATGTCCTAAGTTAGAACCTCACCTGCGTTGGAAATTATGCAAGTGTGGAGCCACAGATGCGGTTGAGGACTCGTAGTAGCGAAATCACTAGGCAAAAAAAGGAAAAATAAGGGTTTGATCTCATTTTCATATTGGGACTTAGTGAGCCCGGATCGAGGCAAAATTTTGAGGGATTTTCATAGTAAACATTTGGGTAAGTATTCTACGTTCACTTTTGTTTAATATCGACTAATCTATCATTAATTTCTTCATTTAATTAAGGATTTGAGTTGACAAATTGGGGGGAAAAGGGGGAAGATCCTCAAGCCGAATTTTGAGGTTTCAATCGAGGTTTTGGTGTCGGATTTGTGTAATTATGGTATGAGTGAAGTTGATATCGAATGGGTGTTCGTATTTTGTGACTTTTACCCGATTCTGAGACGTGGGCTCGGGTCAACTTTTTGGACCGAATTTTCAATTCTTCGCTTAGGTCGTAGTTTCATTATTTGAATTAGTTTCTCATAGTTATATTTATAGTATGAAATTGTTTTGGCTAGATTTGAGCCGATCGGAGTCGAAAAATAGTTGCCTTAGCATATGTAGTGATCATGGTTAGACTAGTATCGCAGTCTACGTGCCATACTCTTACTTGCATTTTGTGCAACATGCTTAGTTGAATTACCTGCTTTCCCTTGATTTGAATTAAATCCTTAACTGTAAGATTTCTTACTGTAAATTCATTGTTCCTTCGGATATCTGCTGCATATTTACTTTGGGACTACGAGGCGGTTCCTCGGGAGATCCCCCATGTCTTGCATATTTACTTTGGGACTATGAGGCGGTACCTCGAGAGATCCCCCCTGCCATGGATATCTACATTTGGGACTACGATGCGGTACCTCGGGAGCGCCCCTGTAATTTACCTCTATTTGCTGTCCTGCTATTTTTTTTTTTTTTTTTGAAATTTCTCGATTTTTAAATTCTCAGTCCTTTCAAAAACTATTATATCGTCTTCCGTGTTTTTCTTTTAAACCAGTAGAGCCCTCATACTACACTTCTGTACATCTTTTTGTGCAGATCCAGGTTCTTCCCACCGAACCAGATACCAGCGAGTTGGACCGCTCATGGAGACTTCAAGGTATATCTGCCAGCGTCTGCAGACCTTAGAGTCCCCCTCTATCCTTATTATGTTGTTTCCCTTATTCCCTTTAGACTTGATGTATAGAGACACTCGGTATTTTCTCTTAGAAGCTTGTGACTTATTTCTACCAAGTTTTGGGAGTTGTAATTATTAAATCACGGTTTTCTATTTATATATCATGTGTTAAGGTTGGAGTTCAGTTTTATATTCAGTTTTTCTACAAATTGTTAGGCTTACCTAGTCGTAGAGACAATGTGCCATCACGCCATCCTATGGAGGGAAATTGGAGTAGTGACAATAAGTGGCTCCAACGCCTCTCTAACACCTTAAACCGAATGCCCATCGATCCGAACTAGTCAAAAAATCATGAAAAACAATAAAAATATATCCCAACATCATAATTAATTAATTTACTACAATTCCAACTCTGCTCAAATAGTTAATAAAGTCAACCCTCGGGCCCACGTGCCCGGAGTCCAAACATTTTTGAAGGTAAACTTCATCCATATCATCACGAACTCAAATATATAATTTATTCCAATTCCCATATCCAATTTCGTGGTCAAAATCGAATAATGCCAATGTCTAGGGTTTCTACCAAAATCCCAAATTTCTACTAATTTCCATGTTTAAATCCATATAATATCCATGAAATTAAATTAAAACAAGTGGGAAATTACCTACCTTGCATAGCATGATGAAAACCTCCTCAAAATAGCTCCCCAAATTCGGCCATCCAAGTGGAAATGAGAAAAATGAGAGCTAAGTCTCGATTTAAAGAACCCTTCTGCCCAGCGATTTTCCGTGCATGCGGAACTCTTTTGCGCTTCTGCGGCTCCGCTTCAGCCGAAGCTACCTCGCAGATGCGGCTTCCCCCAAGGTGCCAGCTTTTCCACTTCTACAGTCATTCACTTGCATATGCGCATCTGCTTATGCGGAAATCACCCGCATCTGCGACTCCGTAGGTGTGCTACAACACCCGCACCTGCGATCTTCCATCCCCAGACCACTTCCGCTTCTGCGCTCCTCCGCCCGCTTCTGCGAGTATGCATGTGCGGTAAATATCTCGCACCTGCGAATCTAACCTGCCTCAATCCCTACTGCTTCTGCGGCCGTTAGGACGCCTGTGCAGTCTCGCACCTGCGGTCATAACCTCGCAGGTGCGATTACACCAAAAGCCTTAAGCTTCAGCAGTTCCTCCAAGTCCAAACTCGATCTGTTTCAAATCTGATTCGCATCCGAGGCCCCCGAGACCCCGTCCAAAGATACTAACGCATCCCCAAACATGATACGGACTTAGTTGAAGCCTCAAATCATGTCAAACAACAGCAAAAATACGAATGGACGGCCAAACCCTTTCTTTCAACTTTCCAACCTTCAAACTTCGCCGAACGTGTCCGAATTACACTTAAATATCCCAGAATGACGCCACATTTTACGTTCAAGTCACAGATCATGATACGAACCAATTCCAAGGCTCGGAACTCCAAACGGACATCGATAACATCCAAATCCACTTTAAACCAACCTTATCAAATTCTAGAACTTCCAAAATACCAACTTTGCATAATAAGCACTGAAATGCTCACGAACCACCCGATACTCAACCTGAACACACGCCCAAGTCTGAAATCATCATACAAACCTATTGGAACCTTCAAATCCTGATTCCGAGGTCATTTACTCAAAAGACAAACCTTAGTCAATTCTCCCGACTTAAAACTTCCAAAATTAGAATTTTCCATCTGAATCAACTCTAAACCTCCCGACATTCGATTCTGACTACGCGTACAAGTAATAAAACATGAAGTGAAGCTACTCAAGGACTCAAACAAATGAGCAACGCGCTAGAGCTCAAAATGACCGGTCGGGTCGTTACATCCCCACTTAAACATACGTTCATCCTCGAACATGCTAAGGACTTCTCCAGAGTTGTCCAAAATCACTATTTAACACATCGTGCACTACCCGTTCCACGACAAACAAGTTGAGCATATCAGCCTGGGCCAGACTGAAGATCTTCCCTTTTATTTAGTCAATAAGCCTTCGAACCAAATTCCAATCTCTGAATTTTTGTACAAAACCAATTCTAACATACGAACACCGTATCAATCACTACATACGGTACCAAAACATGATCATGAACCTATGCTGACATCACACAACACACCGCATAACTCATTTGCTCAAGGCAACCTCCTCGAAGCACAACCGCTGAAATTTCCATTGACTCGAACCCGTGGTATACCTCATAATACATATAAGCCCTGTTCCAACTCTCGCAATACTGCCACGATGGAAGAGATATGCAGAAACTTATAACCACCTGCCGAATCAACAAATGATGGAGTCTCTCCTCCTGACAAGGACCATTACTCTATTATGACTGAATAACGATATTTGCTCTTTAATATACCTTATATAAATCTGATTACACTGATTTCAGGTTCAATAGTCTCGTCTCACCCAGTACACGCTTCTTAATCAATAAGCCACCTCAAACACTAACCAATATCTTATATGATGCCATCAATGCACCAACAAGCTACAACTTGAATACAACACATAAGGAAGAACGAACTCTGGAAAAGAACTACCTAGCTCGCGTAATGAATAAAATGGTCGAACATATGCTATGAAACCTTCTCAGAGAATGAGAAAAAAAAATACACAAGAATAGATATAGGGAACAATACTCAACATCTCACTATTGTGGCATGCAACCCGATCGACACATAATACCGTTGCGGTGTGCAACCTGATCTAAACAACATACACGTGGCGGCGTGCCACTCCATCCACACATAACAATAAATAAGTAAGTACCCATCAAGCCATAATTCTTATACCTACAAAATACCCGAATATCGACCACAAGCACGCTAAGTGCAAACATATAACTCTGGGGAGACAGATACTGCCATATGCTACAAAACCCAAGCATAACTATGGTGCAGTAAATGACCTGCATCTCGAGAGACATGCTGCTCATATAATACCACAAGCTACACGGGACCACAATGCATGTGCGAAGAATCAAGATGTCTCACAATCCACACGGAAAAATAGAGTATTGCATGGAATATCTAACGACGGGAATAACATCCAACACTCGATGACTCCACCATAAGCAACGCTATGCTGAATGAACACATCCGACCTGTAGAAAACGCATTCACATTAGGCCCATCAATGGACTTCAAGTCGATTCTGATCATACCAAGCCAACAACCTTTCAAAGATCCACAATGGCCCTATTCATGGCGCATACGAGCAGCCGTCCAATATACAACCAAATGACTAGAGCGCCTTTCAGGCATAAACTCTCAAATTATCGATAGTACCAGAATCTCCATACTTGGTTTTATTCCTTAATAATTAAGTGACTAACGTGTAACAATTATACAAATCTCCTTGTGGGATACGCTCCTACGACCTTCCCCACCAGGTAGCCAAGTCTGCACATCCATACCACCAACCTTATTGTTTTTGTAAAGAAAATCAAGAATCTACAAATCAATACACCAAGCCTCTTAACTCTTACACAGGTTCTCATGTGACACTAACGGAAATGCCAGCTTACTCTGAACATCTGAATTCTTCCCTGCTCATCCGAGCTCGTCACATTCTTATCAACACCGAGCCGCAACCTTGTTCCTCAAGGCCATTTCAGAAGAACCGTTGCAACACACAGCTGAATTCCCACAGTCGCAGAAAATACAAACCTCAAGTTATGGTCTAAATTGCCATAACTCTTCCGGAATCCATTTACACAACAAGGCCATTTGAACCAAATACCTCCCAAATCAATCAAGTTACAGTGGCTACAAAGCCTGCACGTACAACCATAAACCACATGCATAAATTCACACGCTGAAAGAACTGATCATTGCCACAATCATGCTGATTTAACCATTACTAGCCGGCCCAACTTCGTCATATTTACTCCCGACTTGCCTTAGAAGTAATAATAGCTCCATTTTAAACATAACGAACTAAATCCGCACTCATCCCGAGTGACCCGAATCACGGGACCACATCGTCTCAATACTCATGAACCATATCATACCCTCCTTTTGCGCATAATAGCATCTCCAACTGGTACACCAATTATGCAAGACATTCCGCGAACTCGCTTCCTTTCCTCAAATACTACACCGCATACCCAATGATAACAGAGAACACTCCAAGTATTCTTCACACTCTGCTGTAAACATCTCGTCCTTCATCCACACAACAAACCCAAAATCCTTAGGCACGATACCTACATCCTTGAACCCATTAGAACCACTATTGAGCACCCACTTTGACTAGGTCCCAAGTATAATCAAACTCCAACACTATGTTAGCACATGAACACTCTCAAAGAAGCAACTAGATGAATTCTTTTCCTTGTACATCACATCCACAAGGAGCATAAACTCAGAGTCTTCCCAAAATTGCACATGAATCGGTAAGGCAAAATATAATGCACATTCATCAAGTTCTTGCTCGAATTATCCCTGATGTTTTCTTTTCTTAGCCATAAATAATACACCAATTCACCGATAACTTGAAACCGCACAAGCAGAAAACCACAAGAGCCAATCGTAGATAGTGGGCTCCCCCACTTAGCTATAAGCTACTATCACATACTGTAGAACCCACAAAGATTCTTGTTTCTCAATTACCACGATCTCGCACCGCCAATCTGTCAAATTTCTCGTAATCTCTTAGTAAACTTTTCATGAACATTTTGAATTATCAGCCATAATTGCGTATTCGACCTTCTGTCGGTAGTAAGTAGAACTCATTATAGAAAATTTATCAAAATCAAGTAACTACTAACCTACTCATAGAAGATGAGCCACCTATGGAATTTTGTACCGACATCTTCTAACGACGCTGCATTGGGTACAACTACCACAAAATCAGTAAACCCTCCTGAACCCTTACTCATCCACCTGCTGTACAAGTTTGTTCACTCCCCATTGACATCAACTGAAATTCTGACAATATGCTTCAATTCGAAGTCATGTTTCATCCAAAAATGATAATCTAGTTTTCACACCCTCTTCATTTCAATCAAACTCCTCTCTGCCATATTCAATCTTCCTCAATACAATAGCCACCATCCCAAATAAAATCCATAGACCTAGTCACTTTCCACCATGATTCCCAAATCGCTCTAAACTCCCTCAAGGCATGTGGCTATCCACCACAGAATCCATATGTTATTCTTCCACCCCCACTTCGATAAACCTATATACTTAAGCAAACTTCTCGTCCTATATTGTTCATACTTAGCCTTCTAGCAATTCAACCACTGCGAGACACATCTTACCATGTTGTTCCTCCTCCTTTTCTACTGAAATACTGCCTCAAATTATAATCCGTCTTTGTAACACCAACAGGTAAACTGCCACCAACTCTAAGACTCCATAAAGATCATCTCCCCCAAGCCATCAACATTAGAATATCCAATTAGACTCTGAAGCCAACATACACCGCCATATCTGACACCTGCTTCTCAGACTCCATTTCACAACACCTTGCCTCGAAGGAAAATCAAGAAGACCATAACACTGGCGAACCTTAATGCTTTCAACAAGGACGATGACACCACATCACAATTGAAAATTCCAACACGCTTGAATATATCAAGCCTTATTACTCCATCAACCAAAGACTGAACATCCACAATCCTGTTGCCTTTCCTTCTCATGGATTAAATGCTGAACCCCTAAGCCACGCACTAAGAAATCCTCCTTTCAAGTCATTCACTGCCTCAATACATAGACAAGCACTCTACCATTACACCAATGTTGTGCGATAACAACGCATGGACATCATAGCAATCCGTGCATTAATTCAAAACCATAGAAAATACAAATATTGAGCTGAAACGAGAGAACATCTTTCTACAAGGCAACGATAATAGCCTTCCCGAATTTGCAGGGAAAAACATCTTGCTCCACGTCTGCAGTACCACAACAACTCCTCGATGACTAGTTAATAACAAGCACGTCACATCGCATAAGATTGAGTAGGAAGGAAATAAAGGCATAAGCCTCCAATAAATCAAATCGCACGATGAGGAATCAAGAGTGGTATTGCTCCTGACAGGCCTGTAGCCTCTCGGAGATAAGTAAAGATGTCTTCGTACCGACCCACAAGATTCTAATAGACTTACTCATGACTCATGAGACCCAAGTGAACCTAGAGTTGTTATACCAAGTTGTCACGACCCAAAGCCCACTATGGGTCGTGATGGCGCCTAACGCTGTTGCTAGGCAAGCCATCAGTGATTTACCAATTTAATTACTTATTTTATTACTTTTGAAATCATAGATTTTAAATAGGAAGGAAATTTAAACTTCTAAATCCATTGGAACATAAAAAATTTATAGTTTATTAAAGAAATAAGCGATAATAATATACAGAACTGTAAGCAACAATTAGTATAAACCCAAAAACCAGAGAAGTAGTAACGAGGAGTCGACATCGACACTACTAGAGGTCTAATAAAGCAATATAATAAATCCTAAGCTGATATGAAGCACACAACAATAATGGGGTGAATCTGTAAGTTAAATAGTCTTCCAAATATTTCTTTTAAAGTATGAATTTCTCAATCTTTTATTCTACCTTAACATCTCAGAAAATGTCAAGTGCCAATAACAAATGAATAAGGGATACCATGTAAAATGCCAGGCATCAGTGGAAAGATAATCTCGTGAATATTCGGATTGCTAGCGATGTAACACACGATTATGCTAAGGTCGTTTGGCCCAATATAGCTACTGGCTCCTCAACATATGATAAATCCTTGTCCAACTGGACTGATTTGAAATCCAAATCATGAGTCGGGTCACCGTGATACTTTCAGAGCATAGAGACGTGGAATACCGGATGAAGTCCTTCTAGGTGGGAGGCAGGGCTAGCTTATAAGCAACCTCCCCAACACGTCACAACACCTCAAAAGGGCCAGTAAATCGTGGACTCAGCTTACCCTTCTTCTCGAACCTCATGACACCCTTCATAGGCGATACCCAAAGAAAAACCCGATCACCAGCCATAAATGCCAAATCACGAACCTTCCGGTCTGCATAACTCTTCTGCCTGGACTGAGCTGCGCGCAGTCTCTCCTAAATCACCTTCACCTTGTCCAGGGCATCCTGGACCAAATCTGTACCCAATAATCGGGCCTCGCCAGGCTCAAACCATCCTACTGGGGACTGGCACCTTCTACCATACAAAGCCTCATACGACGCCATCTGAATGCTGGACTGGTAGCTGTTATTATAAGCAAACTTTGCAAGTGGAAAGTATCAGTCCCATGACCCTCCAAACTCCATCACACATGCACATAACATATCCTCAAGAATCTGAATCGTGCACTCGGACTGCCCGTCCGTCTGAGGGTGAAAGGCTGTACTCAACTCTACCCTGGTTCCTAACTCCTACTGAATGGCTCTCCAGAATCGTAAAGTGAACTGTGTACCTCTGTCTGAAATGATAGATACTAGAATACCATGGAGGAAAACAATCTCCCTGATATAAATCTCTGCCAACCTCTCGGAGGAGTATGTAGTCAACACAGGAATTAAATGGGCTGACTTAGTCAGCCGATCCACAATCACCTAAATAACATCGAACTTCTTCAAAGTCCGAGGAAGTCAAACCAAGAAGTCCATGGTGATCCGCTACCACTTCCACTCTGGAAGCTCAATCTGCTGAAGTAACCCTCCCGATCTCTGGTGCTCATATTTGACTTGCTGACAATTGAGACACTTGGCCACAAACTCCACTGTATCCTTATTCATCCTTCTCCATCAATAGTGCTGTCTTAGATCCCGGTACATCTTCGCGGTACCTAGATGAATGGAATACCACGAGCTATAGGCCTCTTTAAGAATCAACTCCCAAATCCCATCCATATTGGGCACACAGATCCGACCCTACATCCTCATCACACCGTCATCTCCTATAGTCACATCCCTGGCGTCACCTTGCCGAACCCTGTCCTGGAGAACCAGAAGGTGGGGATCATCATACTGGCGCTCTCGAATGCGGTCATAAAGAGAAGACCGAGCCACCACACAAGCTAAAACCCGGCAAGGCTCTGAAAGATTCAACCTCACGAACTGTCTGGCTAAGGACTGAATATCTAAGGCTAAGGGCCTCTCAATTTCCAGAAGATATGCCAAACTCCCCAAACTCTACGCCCGGCGACTCAAGACGTCGACCACCACATTGTCCTTCCCCGAGTGGTATAATATAGTGATTTCATAGTTCTTTAGCAACTCCAACCTCTCCGTTGGCGCAAATTGAGGTCCTTCTGCTTGAATATGTGCTGCAAACTCCGGTGATCAGTGAAAATCTCACAGGGAACAACCGTATAAATAATGACGCCATATCTTCAGGGCATGAACAATCGCTGCCAACTCGAGATCATGAACTAAATAGCTCTTCTCATGCACCTTAAACTGTCTGGACACATAGGAAATCACCCTACCATCCTGCATCAACACCGCTCCGAGGCCAATCATCGAACCATCATAATAGACGGTATAAGACCCTGAAACCATAGGCAATACCAACACTGGAGCTGAAGTCAGGGCTGTCTTGAGCTTCTAAAAGCTCCCCTCACACTCCTCAGTCCACCTGAACGGAGCACCCTTTTGAGTCAACCTAGTCATCGCTGCTGCAATGAATGAAAAACCCTCCACAAAACGACGATAGTACCCAGCCAAACCAAGGAAACTGTAGATCTCCGTAGCTGATGACGGTCTAGGCCAACTCTGCACCGCCTCCACCTTCTTCGGATCTAATTTGATCCTATCCCAAGAAACTATGTGGCCCAAGAATGCCACTGAATCAAGCCAGAACTCTCATTTAAAGAATTTTACATACAATCTCTTCTCCTTCAAAGTTTGTAGCACAGTCCTCAAGTGCTGCTCACGATCTTCTCATGATCGGGAATATACCAGAATGTCGTCAATGAACACAATGGCGAAGGAAACAAGATAAGGCCGGAGCATTGTGCATCAAATGCATAAAAGCTGCTGGGACATTAGTCAACCCAAATGACATAACAAGAAACTCATAGTGGCCATATCTGGTCCTGAAGGCAGTCTTCGGGATATCCGGCTCCCGAATCTTCAACTGATGATAGCCAGAACGCAAGTCAATCTTGGAGAATACCCTGGAACACTACAGCTGGTCGAATAAATCATCACTGCGAGGCAAAGGAAACATGTTCTTCACGGTGACCTTGTTCAACTGCCGTTAATCAATACACATACGTATAAAACAATCCTTTTTCTTCACAAATAATACTGGAGCACCCCAAGGTGATACACTAGGTCTGGTGAAACCTTTATCAAGCAACTTTTGTAATTGCTCCTTCAACTCCTTCAACTCAGGAGGAGCCATACAGTAAGGAGGGATTGAAATGGGCTGAGTGCCCGGCAATAAATCAATGCCGAAATCAATATCTCTGTCGAGCGGCATGCCCGAAAGATCAGCTGGGAATACATCAGAAAAGTCCCTCACTACTGGAACTGACTCAACTGGAGAGGTATCAACACTGACATCTCTCATATAGGCCAAGTACGCATCACACCCCTTCTCAACCATCCGCCGAGCCTTAAGAAATGAAATGCCCCTGCGGAGAGTATACTCTAAGGTACCTCTCCACTCTAATCTCGGCAAACTTGGCATAGAAAGCGTCATGGTCTTAGCGTGACAATCAAGAATAGCATAATGGGGTGACAACCAGCCCATGCCCAAGATAACATCGAAATCTACCATGCCGAGTAATAATAAATCAGCCCTGGTCTCGAAACCACTAAAAGAAATCAAACACGACTGATATAAGCGGTCCATAACTAGAGAGTCTCCCACAGGAGTAGATAGATAGACATGGGAACTCAAAGAATCTCGAGATATCCCCACATAGAGCCTGGATCAAATAATATTGATGCATCCCTATGGCAGACAAGGACAATACCTGTGATGACTGAGTCTGAAGAAACAGCCTCGGAACGGGCTGGAAGGGCATAGTATCTGGGTTGGCCTCCCACTCTAGGGCGACCTTTACCTCCCCGACCCCTACCTCGAGCTGGCTGAGGAGGTGGAGTGGCAGCTGGGGATGGAAGAATAGCTAGAGGACCCGACGGAGCATGTTGAGGCTGATAAGACTGTGGAGGCGCACCCCTCCTAGCCTTGGGGCAATCTCTAATCAAGTGACGAGTGTCACCGCACTCAAAAAAACCCCACGGAGGACACTGCAGCTGAGATTGAATAGGAGCTGGCCTGCTGGGCTGGCCAAAAATAGCACCTCGAACTGGAGGCATGCTGGATACTGACGGTGCATAATAGAACTCATGAGGTCTAGGAGGAGCTGGAATACCGCTGGCTGCTGGAAGGGATGAATGAACAGGGCGACGCACAAAGCCCCTACCATGACGTGCGGCTGGTGCACGAGCTCCTGAAAAAGGGCTAGTCTCTCGAGACCTCCTGGCCTCCCTCTCCTCTCTGTCCCGAATGAACATGCCCTCTACTCTCTTGGCAATACTCACTGCCTGCTGGTAAGTGATATCCATCTCCAACTCTCTGGCCATACTGGTCCGACTACTAGGATGGAGTCCCTCAATGAAGCGGCGAACCCGCTCTCTGACTGCGGCAACTAAGGCTGGTGCATGCCTAGCTAATTTACTGAAACGGACTGCATACTCCGACACAGTCATAGTACCCTGGCGCAACTACTCGAACTCCGCGCGCCAAGTATCTCTGAGGCTCTGAGGAACATTCTCTCGCAAAAACATCTCTTAAAACTAAGTCCAAGTGAGTGAGGCTGCCTCATATGGACTACTCAGCTCATAGGTCTGCCACCACTGATATGCCGCTCCCCTCAGCTAGAAAGCGGTGAAAGAAACTCCACTGGTCTCCACAATGCCAATAGTGTAGAGAATACGATGACACTCCTCAAGAAATCCCAGAGCGTCATCTGAAGCTAGTCTGTTGAAAGTAGGTGGGTGGTACTTCTTGTACCTCTCGAGTCTGAGCTGCTCGGACTTAGAAGCCGCTGTGCTACCATCATGCTGAACTGGAGCTACTGGGGGAATAGGAATGTACTTCGGGTCCCGATCAACCTGGTCCTTCTTCTCAGGAGTGCGGGATGCGGGAGTCCGTGCCCCTCCCCCGGCCTGAGATGTAGCGAGAGCTATCGAAAATAGTCCAGCCTGTGCTAGAGTACTAAAAATGTTCATGAACTGAGCGAAAGTCTCCTGCAAGGCTGGAGCAGTAATAGGGACCTCCTGTGCCGGCTCTCCGGTTGGGGCTACCATAGGCTCCACTGCCGCTGCTCTCGCCGGTGCTCGGGCTGCACCGTGCGGTTGTCCTGTACCCCGGCCCTGGCCTCTGGCGGCTCTAGCAGGGGGCTTAGGTTCCTGGTCGTCGGTCCTCCCAATACAGGTCCTCACCATCTGTGGGAAAGACTAGAATAGAATTTTAGAATTTTTGATGTCAATAACTCGCACGAAAAAGGAAATCAAAGAAATATGATTGTTCCTAAAAGTTACATGGGCTCCCGAAGATAGATACGGAAGTCTCAGCACCGATCCGCGAGACTCTAATAAACCGACTTGTGACTTGTGACTCCTATGAAACTAGACGCTCTGATACCAACTTGTCACGATCCGATTTCCCCTCCGAAGGCGTCGTGATGGCACATAGTCTCTACGACTAGGTAAGCCTGGTTGTGGAAAAACATATTAAATAAAAGCAATAAAAATAAAGACGAAATAAGTGAGTCTACAATGAAACATCACCACTTGGCGCATACAAAATACAACTTTCCCAAAACCCGGAATATCACTTTAGTCACAAGCTCTGTCTCAAAATAGCTCTATACAACGTAAGGAAATTTACATGAAAATCTATCTAAGTCTGGAGTGGAAGGTGACTCGAAGGACTCTGCGGACGCGGTAAAATTACCTTTTGGTCTCCTAGAAGCTGCTGCTCGGACCCCTAGCCACGAAACTGAGTGTTGGTACCTGGATTTGCACACGAAAAACATGTGTAGGAAAGGGCATGAGTACACCACAGTTTGGTACCCAGTAAGTGTCAAGCCTAACCCCAGTCGAGTAGTGACGAGGTCAGGTTAAGGCTCTACTGGATTTTTATAGTAAAAAAAAATATAAAAATGTGAATAGAGAGATATAATAAGCTAAGGAAAATCAATAGGAACAATGTGCTAAAAGAAAATGATAACAGGGAGTTATCGGCTCAACACAAAATATATCAGAGTAACAAGTATGCAATGCAGTACAGGGGGAAAGCTCCCAGAATCTCGTCCGTAGTCCCAATTTAAATATGCAATGCAGTACAGGGAAAAGCTCCCGGAATCTCATCCGTAGTCCCAATTTAAATATGCTATGCAGTACAGGGGGAAAGCTCCCGGAATCTCGTCCGTAGTCCCAATTAAATATGCAATGCAGTACAGGGGAAAGCTCCCAGAACCTCGTCTGTAGTCCCAATTTAAATATGCAATGCAGTACAGGGGGAAAGCTCCCAGAATCTCGTCTGTAGTCTCGATTTAAATATGCAATGTAGTACAAATACCGAATACAATTTTTATTTAAAACAGTTAAGGAAAAATCACAGGGAAAAATATGGATAAAACTACCTAAACATGGTACACATAGTAATAACTAGGGAAAATTCAAGTAAGAGAGGTAGGCATGTTATTTCCTAATCTAAACTACATAGTCAATACATGAATCAATGAAATAGGAGTGAAACGATTTAAGTCATGGAGGGAAGGATGGAGTTTTAACAAAAATGGCCCGTGTACGTACTCGTCACCTAACGCACACGGCACCCAAACCACATAAAATAGTACTAAAATAGCCTAGGGGAAGTCCCCAACACAGAGTTAGGCAAGCCACTTACCTCGACTGCGCTACTCAACTCAAAACCACACTCTTTCCACGAGTATCCGACTCTGAATGGCCCAAATCTATTCAATTCGATTGCATAATGTAAATATCACTTTAAAGAATCAAAATAGCTAATAAGTTCAAAGCTAATACGCGAAATTAGGAAAATCACCCAAAACGTCCCCCGAGCCCACGTTAGAATCGAGTGAAAGTTACAAATTTAGAACACCCATTCACTCACGAACTCACTCGAACAAGAATCATCAAAAACCGACGACAAAATCCTATTAAATTCTCAGATTTCCTAATTAGGGAAACTTCTTCCCATTTGCGTGATTTTTCACCTAAATCCCTTGATTGCTTGGAAGAAATTGCTATAGATTAATGATATACAAAGGAAATAGGGTTGTGAATTGTTACCTATGAAGCTTTTCCTCAAAACTCACTCCAAATCGCCTTCACCCGAGCTCCAAATTATTTTTAGAATTTATGAAATTCAAGCCCTCGAATTTGATATAAACTGCCCAGCGATTTCTGCACCTGCGCCCCTTGGACCGCACCTACGGAAATTCCATCGCAGGTGCGAAAATCCACTAAAAGGCATGGGGCCTCACCTGCGGTTAATTGGCCGCATCTGCGGCTCCACACCTGCGATACTGGTTGACTTGACCAAGTCCGCACCTGCGAGCCCCTCTTCCTCACCTGTGTGTCCGCACCTGCGAAAATTCTATCGTAGGTGCAAGACACCAGAACCAGAAATGGTTTAGCTGTTTTTCCAAGTTCCAAAAGCACCCGTTGAGCATCCGAAACATCCCCGAGACCTCTACCAAACTTACCAACCAGTCCTAATACCTTATCCAAACTTAGTCGAGCCTCCAAAACACATCACATAACAGCAAAATCACCAATTATACATGGGTTCAAGCCTAAGAACTTATGAAATTTCCAAAATCTACTATCGATGCCGAAACACATCAAAACTAGTCCGAATGACCTCAAATTTTACACACAGGTCACAAATTATACAATGACCTAAAGCCACTCTCGAAATTCCATTCCGAGCCCGATATCAAAATTTCACCTATCAGCCGAAATCGCCAAAATTCTACCCTTTGCCATTTCAAGCCTAAATCTACGACAAACCTCGAAAACACATTCCGAACACGCTCCTATCTCCGAAATCACCCAACGGAGCTAACGGAGTCGACGAAATCCCATTCCGGACTCGTCTTCGCACAATTCCAACTACAGTCCGATTTATAAAGCTTAAACTCACATATAAGGACTATGTGTCCGAAAACTCTCCGAATTTCACCACCCAATGTTCCAACAAGTCCCAAAAGAAAAAATAGACACGGGGAAAGTAGTTATTAGGCGATCGGGGTGCTAACTCTCAAAACGACCTACCGGGTCGTTACAACAAAGCAGACGACAACAAAGATTCAAAGCATTACCATCGGATAGGATTTAATGGGCAACCGTTACGGAGAATAATTACATTTATAGCCAACCGTTATGCATCCATCCATAATTGTTTTATTCTAATTCAAGAGGGGATTGATCTGGGGATTTTGCATCCCTAAATAGGGCTATAAATACAAGGATCAGAATTCATTATATGTATGAAATACTATTGCGCAAAAAGCTATAATCTACTTTCGTATTATGCTTTACTTCTTGTATATTACTCTCATTATTGCCATAGAAAAGATGAGCTCTTAGTCATGCTTGTAATCTTCTTTAATTTCATTTTACAATCTTTCTTTTGTTCTTATTTATTTGCTATTTTAGGTCAAATTATTTCACTTATCTATAAACCACGCTATAAATTCAACTGTACCGTTCTACGAGTAAGAAATTTGGTGCCCACCGTGGGGTATAGATAATTGTGTAATTGCTTTGATCCATCCATTTGTTACTAACAAGTTTTAATTCTTTTCCTAGTAAAAGGAAACTCAGATATGGAAGCTAATGATGGCAACAACGTTTAGAATATTGGAGCACATGCTGAACGAGGAGATGTGTTCCGGTGTGATGGTTCGACCAGTGAAACCCACAACGAAGGGGATGAAGCAATCCCAGTTCGGGAAGGTCAATATCCTCGGCGTATGCTGGACCCAATTCCTGATGATGCGGAGGATTAGCACGTTGCTAAAACAATAAAAATCTAGAGAGAACAACAAAAATTAATTATGGATCATCTCTCAAAGCAAGATTGTGTGATGATGGAATTGAAGCAGGCGTTATCATGTGCTTCAAATAATGTTAATGGAAGGGTTCCGCTTCCTCCCAACGCTCCTGCAAATCAAACGACTCAATAAACCAAAAATAACACTCCAAGAGATGAGATCGATTTCGACGAAGCCGGAGGGATCGACAATGAATCTGGCAACAAAAACTTGAATTACCCTTTCAAAACCGAACTCATGATGTTCATGAGAGAAATGAAAGTGGATCAAAATGCAAAGGAGATTCATGCTCGAATGGATCAGATCCCGGGCGCATCGTCGGTGTTAACGGGTCCACATTAAAAAAAGTATTCGCAATTTTCGTTCAAACCAAGTACATCACCGGAGTTGATCACAAAGAGGTTTAAGATGCCAAATATACCAAAATACGATGAGACTTTGGATCCAAAGGAGCACATCACTATTAATACTTAATTTTGCCCTCATATTTTATAAATTATTCCATATACTTTCAAAATATGATTTTTGCATTATTAACCAATTTTCAAGAGTTATATAAGTATTTTCTTTAATTTTAATAAATTGTAAAGCTATAAAATTGATTTTCTCGCATTTAATTTGTTTAAATATTTATTAATTATCTCTTAAAATTATTTTTAGGGTGGTTTAATCACCCAAACTTATCATTTTATACCCCAATATATTTTATAATATTTCATCTTATTTTTATATAATTATATATGTATTTTCTCTATTTTATCTACACTAGTTACAATAATAGCCTATATTCTATAAATAATTGTGTTTATATATTATTCATGCCAAAATAGCATTTTATATTTTTATAATCTTGAGTTATTATGTTCAATCATTTTACAGCATAAATAATATGTTTGAACTATTTTTTAATAATTTTATTTTAATTAGTTTTTGGTATTGTAAAAGCTGGCCTAAAATAGGCTAATTTTCGGACCAATTTAATGATCCAAGTGCCCAAAATCCCTGGCCTAATATCTTTAGCCCAAACTAAACGACCCCTTCTGTCCAACCGGGTCGCGACCCTCTAAACGACCCATCTCGCTTAATTATTTTTATCCTGGCCGTTGATCTCTCGAGATCAACAACCCTCGTTTCTCTACACCTTTATTTACCCAAAACCCTGCCCATTTCTCTCTGAGATGCTTCCCCCAAACGCCCTTACTCTCGTCTTCCCCTCTCCTGTCAAACCCTAGCCGCCTCCTCCCTCATTTTCTCCATTTCCGACCCTAATATGGAATCTCCCCTTGATTTCCTTTCCATGTATGCTCTATCTCCCCGTTAATTACATGGCTATGGTATCACCTGGTACTTTCCTATTTTAGGAAAGTACCAGGTCTCTAATGAAGAACAACCGTCTTCGATTTTCAAGACCTAGACGATGTTTCTTCTAGATACAGTCATGGCAAGATTATATGGGTCTGATTTACTAAGACTTTTCGACTAATAGGTGATTTCGGGTAAAATTAGGGTTTGCCTAATTTTTCTCTTAAATTGATTCTAAATTGATTTTTGCATGTTCTTCTTTCCTTGTTTATGTTCGATTGGCTGTATTTCCTTATTTATGTGTTGATTTTTAATAATATATCAACCCCCTTTCCCTGTTTCCCCTCTAAGAGTTAACTACTGCTACCACTACTGTTATTCTCTCTACTCTCACTCTTACATATTTTCTACACTGTTGGTTGTGGCCGACTGGAAGCCTAGGCCACCCGAATCTTCTCTAACTACCTCCCTAGTGCCGACACTGCTCGGGGCTCGTACGAAGATCTTGTGAACTCTGACGCACTAGGGGCTTGGAATTCCTGATGTTGTTCTTACTTTGCTACTGGAATTTAGTGATTCTTATATATTTGTTGTTAAATCTTCAAATTGACAAGTGTTCAAACTCTCGCAATTATGTTTTTTCCCTGTTTGTTTTCATACTTCCGAATATCCATGTTATGTTGGCTTTTTCAAAGACAATGTGATACTGTGCCGATCTTTACTTTGAGTTTCTCCTATAATCCTTCATCTGAACCTACATAATTTAGCATGTGTTCAATCAGTGTAGAGGATTTCTGGGTTGTGATACTTGTTCAAATTTGTTATGTTTATGTATGCTTAATTTATTACATTTATTGTTTAATACTTTATCCTTTTCGTATCTCAATCTGAATACTTGCACTGATCCCAGGGAATTACTCCCTACACAGAATTTGCTTTAATAAGTCCCTCTCTACTGAATCCTTTATGTAGGCCGTACTGTTTTCCTTATCTACATGAACCTCGTTGATGTCTCAATGCTTTAACCAAATATGTGACTTTGTTTTTGAGAACTTTAATATGGTGTTTGGTCAATCCTGCACTATTTAGTATTGCCTAGGCTTCTAGTTGAATCTCAATACACTTAATTTTCTGCTATTATGCATGGTTGACTAGCTTAAGTACTGAAGTCTATCTGTTATACTTTACCTTTAGTTGGCATGTCTTCCTACCATGATATCTTTGGACTTGGGAATCTTTGTGTTATACTAAGCATGATTAGGATTCTAATTGGTTGTTATAGATCATGCCTACTTGCTTGTTTACTGTGTGTAGTTTCCATTCTCTGACTATAACTCTATCAGACCTTCATGACTTATATTCCTAGTTTTTAAATCACATTTTAGTTAATTATGGTTCATGCTTTACTCTAAGCTCACTCTAGAAAGCTTACGATTTTCATCTTGTACGCTTACCCTGTTAACTTTAAGTGGCATGTCTCCTCAACTCTCCTAATGTTATATTTATGCTCATCATGCTATCACCTGATGAATGATAAAATCTATATATTTAGTTTGCAATGTCAAACTTACCATGTTGAATTTAAGCCCTACTGATTCTCCTAGTTCTCATGTTTTGTCAATCCTGTCAGTCCTGCTTCTGAAATGCCAATATGTTTTCTGATAAATCCTGCTTTCTTGGGAGCTGGTGTCAGTAGGCTCCAGAATCATTTAAGTGATTTTCATATGTGGTTCGTTAGTTTATGAAGTTAGATTGTTAATCTACAAACTTCTTAGTGAGTAGGACTTCAATCTGGGCTTGATATGGGTCCATGTGTGGGCCTGAGATGTGCATTCGATACATTCTAATACTTGAGTTGAATTTGGGTTTGGATCTGCTACTCGTGTAAAGGATAAGCTTGTTGAAGTCCTAGGCGGTACTAGGTTATCTCTTCTTGGGCATGTGCTATTTGTTAGTCCTGTAGTCATTTCAATTTTGTAATGTTTGAGCTTATATTTCTTTTATTGGGTATGTAATAATTTGTAAGCAAACGGTTAGGGAATTAGTGAAATAGGGAAAACAGTTATACTTTAATTTTTTCCCTAAATAGGTAGAAAACGTGTCCTTAGGGATTATTTGCTTTGTTTGCTATTTGTTTGATGTGCTTTAATTATACACACCAACAGAAATCATGCCTATAGGAAATCAAACATTTTACCTACTCAATTTGTCTAATATCCATAGATTATCAAAAGCACGTTTGTTTGAATAAATTCTTTACTTGCTCCCATGTCCACTTCTATGTGTATTAGATAACATATCTTCATAAATTAAGTATCAATACCTATTTTCTTAGTTGTGTAATTGCTATATGATTATTAGATAGCATGCATGTAGGATCACACTAATAAATGCCTTTGCTAACGCTCATCTAGATACCATGTCTATAAGGCTTTTATGATTAACTAATAAACTGCTTTTGTCATTCTTGTTGCACTGCCCACCTAGATAGCATGCCTATAGGAACAAGCATAATAAAATAGTGTTCAAATACCAACTATTAGAGAACCTGCCTATATGAAGCTATTATTCTCTTAGAAAGCATGCCATACGATCGAACATGGGTAATTCTGAGTTTTCAAATGGCTTTTCGCTGTCCCATGGCACAAATAACTTAGAGATCATGTATATAGGTTTATATCACTTGTAATCTGCAAATTCGATAATCTAAAATAGTAGCACTGCCTATAGGCCGTTTTTAAACTAGGATCACATAGAAGCCATGTCTATAGGATTTAGCGACTCTAATGTTCCTTGATTATGACACTGCCTACTGCCTAATACGAAATCTGCCCACGTGCTCTTGTTGCTTATCTGTGGAGGCTAACTTGGGCCATTTATTGTTTTATGTGTAGTCCTACATGTTTTGAATGTACGCCTAGTTTTATATTTGAGCAACTTAAGTAAAGTCTAGAACCACCCAAATAGTAGGTCCAAAGCCTCCTAGATCATAGTCATGAGACGGGTAGTGCACACTAAGGACAAGATTTAGAATTGAACTAGAGCACTTTAGGTAAACAAATTTAACATAGTAATAGAGTAATAAGAGATGATAATCTGTGACCGCTGAATAATATAAGCAACCCCTATCATAAGGGAGTTGTGAAGTATTATTTATGTTGTACCGGGTGATCCTTTAGGCTAAAAAACTTCCCCATATTTTATATACTTGTTGTTCACACTTAGTCATAGATCAACGCAATTGTACTTATTGTGATTTTTTAAGACATGTATCAGTTAGTCATATAGTTAATTCTTATGTTATAATAGAGTTTTGAAATCCTACGTCTTTCTGTATCTATTAATAAAGTTATTACTTAAAGGCGCTCTAATTCAATTCTAAATCGTATCCTATGCGTGCACTACCCATCCTATGCCTATGGTCCAGGTGGCTTTGGACCTACTATTAGGTGGTTCAAGACTTTACTTAGGTTTCTCAAAATGATAAAAATAGGCGACATTCAAAACAGATAGGACTGTACATAATAGATATGAAAGGCTCATATTGACCTCCACACATAAGCACAAAAGCGCGTGATCGGATTTCTGGTTATGTGGTAGACATAATTAAGGCTTATTAGAATCATTATTTCCCATAGGCATGATCTCTATATGATTCCAGAATTATACAGGTTGTGTTGCAGTTTCTGGACTAACGTATAGGTGGATTAAAGCTTACAAGTTCTATATGCATGATAAGGCAGTGAAAACAATCCCAGAACTCTGAATCACCAGTACTAATTTTTATAGATATACATCTTAGACATGTGGCAATATCCTATAGGCATGATTTCTATTAGTTGCATAATGAGGCAGTGAAGTTGCTTGAAAACACAGGATTAACAGTGTTGCTAAAAATCCTCTAGGCAGGATTTCTAACAATTGACAATTAGACTTTATTTTATAACACTTTATCCCTATAGGCATGTGATCTAAGTGAGGCAGTACAAAGTAACAGAAAGAAGTTGATCAATCATTAAAAGCTTATATTCATGATATTTAGATTAGCAAAGGCATGGCATTATTGTATCGTATAGACATAATATCTAAAAACGTTGAGTAGTAGACCTGAAAACAATGTAGCAATTACTTGACACGACATATTTTGACTAGTTAAGTGATGTATGTGTGCTATTCGATAGGCATGGTTCCTATTATTGTGCAACCCACACTAAACAAAATAACAATTAAGGCATGCTAGACATAATAGCAAATAGAACACACATACCCTATATGCATGTTGTCTACTCTTTCATGCTAGTTACCCCAACTCCTTTCTTTAGTCTCCCCATTATTTGTTATTACAATATATTACAGACCATATTGAATGATTACAAGCCCAAATATGAATACAATATAACCTAATAACACATCTAGGTGGACAGTGCATTCCAGACTTCCAGTACCATAGCAAGCCCAAACTCTTAAGATGGACAGTGCATTCCAGACTTCCAGTACCATAGCAGATCCGAGAGACCAGGCCCATACGAATGACTTACTTACCCAAATGGATGCAAAATTCAGCCATACAAGTGACAAACCATTTTTAGAGTCTAACTAGACATCTTAAACACTTAATTTTTAAAACTACAGCTAACATCATCTCTAGTTAAGGCACAAAAGATATAAATGAGGCAAGTTGAGGCTTATAATTCCATAGAGAAAGTTTAAGAGCGAAATGATTGACTAGGATAATGAACCATTCCAATAAGAGTTTCAAAGTAAGCATGATCCAGAATTAGCCTAAAGGACTTTAGACATTAGAGTTTTGACATGAGGGTCTAGCATAATCAAGGATAGGAACAAATGAAATATCAGTCTTCGCATAGAAATTCTAACACGAGAGCGTACTGATGATACGAGCATGAAAAATAGGCTAGTGGGTATAGTCTATAATAGTTGACAAGAAATCACCTAGTTGAACATGAGAAAACTTAACATGATGAGCATTAGTCATTATATAAAAGTTCAGGGACATTACCAAGATTAACAAGATAGGTAGGCATCAAGACTTAGACCAATTCAACATTAAAGAAAAGGCTATCTACTGAAATCTTAGGAAATACTTGAGGAACGCATACTTGAACTAATCAGGAACATACAATATACTTTATGCGTGTAAAGAAAACATGTCATGCTGGTTCAAGATTCATGCAACATTGGAATTTGGAAATTGCATGCATCTATCAACCATAAGTAAGTTAACAAGCTGTGCAGGAATGGCTCAATAGGAAGTAATGCATTAGCACAAATTCTGGGCGTGAATTAATCTATCACAAGAATATAAAACAAGCAGGGAGATGAACTCCTAACAAGCAGCAGGATAGTATTCTGCCGTACATAAATACATTAGGCTAAGCCGGCTTAATACAGTCAGAGGTCATGGGCGTGCATCAAAATTTCAGAGCTTTAAGCAAGTTCTGATGCTAGAAAACACAAGGTTACATGGTAAGTCCAAAGCAGAGAGGACTACAAAAAGAGACAATATAGTAGTATATTGGTTCATCGAAGCTTAAGAGACGTAGACATACATAGCACAAGCATAAGCATAAGAAAATGAATTGCGAGAGTCAAAAGAACTTACCCATTACAAATTAGCGAACAAACAAATGAGAAGAACAATTTCCAGCAACAATTCGAGTTGCAGTAGCAAAGAACGCTAGAATCCCCAAAATCTTAGTTGACCAATGTCTCAAGTTTCAAAGTATAATAAGTGAGAATGAGAGAATAATGTCGTGATTGTAAAAATCTGTAAAGAGAATCAGGAGAGGGTCTTATATTGTGTTGAATCAGGTGAATAAACAAGGAAAAAAATCAAGCAAATACAAACAAGAAAGAGTAAAATATCGCATGCAATCAGTAGAGTAACCGGAAAGGAAAGAAATCAAACTAACCCTAGTTAGGGTTCGATACTAAAAAATCGGCCAACTGGTGTAAAAAATTAGGCCTTCCTTTATGTATATGGACTAAATATGGTCTAAATCTCAAAGATTGAGGTCGATTCCAGTTTGTTATAGAGAGGGTACTTGCCAAAATTGGGCAAGTACCTAAGCAATGCCATAACGTGTGACCAATAGCAAAGAAACACATATATGGTAAGAAAATAATGGTGGAATCCCATTATTAACGGGATTAGGGAAGGGAATTAGGAAAGGAGGCTGCTAGGGTTTCTTTGGGGGTGGGGGGGGGGGTTGAAAGTGTTTTGGGGGTGCCGTT
>ML417561.1:144693-185347 GCA_005239525.1 Nicotiana knightiana
GGGGGGGGGGAGTTGAAAGTGTTTTGGGGGTGCCGTTTGAGGGGAAATAGGTTATGGTTTTAGGAGTTTGAGTAATTAAAAGTGAAGGAGAGTATGTGGGCCGTTGATCCTTTGAGATCAATGATCGAGATTGAACGCGAGGCGGGGAGGGTTGGAGAACGAGTCATGACTGGGTTAAAAATTAAAGGGGTCGTCTGGTTTGGGCTAGAGATTTGGGGGTTTTGGGCCAATAATGTGGTCAATATTGGCATAACTCGGGTTATATTTTAAATACAAGGAATTGAGGGAAAATAAATTAATAACATAGTTAAATAACAATACAAAAATGAAATTTATGAAACTTAATACTTTAAAACAACAATTGAAGATTATAAAAAAATTAAAAATTATTTTGACCTTAAATAAATGACAAATGAAATTAATTGTAAAATATAGGCTATTATTGCAAAATTATGTAACTAGCATAAAAAATAAAAAAGTAATTATATAAAATGAAGTAAAATATTATAAGGCGTATATACAGGTATAAACAATTAATTCAGATGATTAAGTCAGCACAAATTAATTTTAAGGAGTAATTAATACATATTTAAACAATTTGAGTGCAAGAAAATAAATTTAAAACCTTTTGAAAGTTATAAAAAAGAAAATACTTATATGACCCCTGTAAGTGCAAAAATGATATTTTGAAGTATATAGAATAAGTCGTAAAGTATGAGGGCAAAATTGGGTATCAACAACGACCCCTCTTTACCAGGGAAGAATGAAAGAGTTGTCGGATAAAGAAAGTGATGACCAATTTTTTCCGAAATGAGTGGAGATGATGCGTTTTGAAAAATGGGGGCCGAATCCTGATTCTTGAGTTGCCTACATATCTGTGATGTTACGGGAATCAGGTCGTGTGTAGTTCTGGATCTAACACCGAACGAAATCGATGGAGTTGTTATCAGAGTGGTCGTATATTTCGTAGAAGATATTTTGGATGTGATAGTGTCACGAGTAACGAATAATTTTAGGTGGAGCTATGAATGCAAATTTGAATATTACAGATGTATGAGGCAAGTATGCGAGGAATTTACGGGACAAAGAGTAATCAATTTCTAATCATCGATTATGTTCGAGATGATTGAAAGACGTGAACGTTGTGAATGGAAACGGGAGAAAGAATTTCTCCTATTTGTATATGGTCACCTCCCGAGTTACCTGCAAAACTTAAAACACGATGCACGCGAATATATCTATGGGGTTATTGCAAAAATTTAAACATGATGCAAATTCCCTTCGGATCATGAGAGTTATCTTTGGACTATGAGGATGTTTTCCTTAGACCATGATGTCCTGGGCTATGAAGTGTATGATAAGGAATTTGCAGGCCATGAAATGGTGTCCTCGGGCCATGACGATGGTGCCTCTGGACTATGACGCCTTTGAATAATGATATGCAATTTTGAGAGATTCTCCAGCCATGGCATGATGTGTTCGGGCTGTGAGGATGATGCCCTCAGACTATGATGCCTTCGCACAATATGACAATGTTTCAGCCCATGAAATGCAAAGATGCAGTGATATCGATTGTTTGATAAAGGAAACAGGTAATGCTTAGTCATATGGGAGAACGAGATGAGACAAGGCCTAGTCTTTTATGAGATGAGGGCAGTGCTTAGCCCGATGCAAAGAGTGGAGACAATGCTTAGTCTCATGTAATGAAAGGAAATTCTTACTCTTATGCAATAATGAGGGAAATGTTTAGCCCTATGCAAGGAGTGGAGACAATGCTTAGTCTAATTCAAGGAAAGGAGACAATGCTTAATATCATGCAAGGGAAGGCAATGCTTAGCCTTATGAAATTATGGAGGTAGTTCTTAGCCTCATGAAATGTAATGGAGACAGTGCTTAGTCTCATATAAGGAAGTCATTATTTAGCATTATGCAATAATGGAGGCAATTCCTAGGCTCATACGGTGTAATGGAGACAACGTTTAGTCTCATACAGATAAAGGTGGCATTTAGCCCTATGAAATGTAATAGAGACAATGTTTAGTCTCATGTAGAGAAAGGCAGCGTTTAACCTTAAGCAGTGATGAGGGTTGTGCCTAAGCCTATGCAATGTAATGAGGGCAGTGCTTAGCCCTTTGTAGAAAAATAACGATTAAATGTGAGAGGAAAAGTGGTCCTTCGATTGATGCATTTGTGCTTGGCGACTTCTGTCAGTGTGAAGATAGTGATCTTATTGTATGTATATATTTGTGGACGTGCTTGTTATGTTCATTGTGCCCGCATCCAAAGAAAAATCGTGAGTTATGGAGGGGGGAGGCTGGTTTGTGCCTTTGGTTCTTCTTTTTGTCTTTTCTCTTTGTCTTGAGGTCTTGTTTGAGTCACCCTGGGTAATGTCTGGCTACTACAGAAAAATGAAATTTTCGAACAATATGCATTTGTGATAAATCGTTAATATTAAAAAAATGTAGTTGTTCAAAATACATGATAAAGTATGAAAGCAAATAATGTTCAGGTCTGAGATTGTGACATGTTTTGAGACATTGCAACCTCCTTAACTTGGAATTTTGAGGACCTTCCTCAAAATCTGCCCCGGTTTAAATGCATACTTCTAGCGATACATTCCTTGGCTATCCTTGGCATGATGACATCGACAAACTCTGAATCTTGCCCCAGTTTCAGACCATAGGGAGAATGAAGATATTATTATGTTGTGACCGAACCCACAGGGCTGCCTACGTATCCCCTCTTAAACGGGAATTGTATCAAGCGTAGTTTAGGTTACATCAAATAGAAAGTGCAAACATAATTTTAAATATAATATCTCTTGACTGCATCCGTGTTGATAAGTATTGACCATATCTCTCCATCCATCTTTACAAGTATAAGTGATCAACCTGTCAGTACTCGGTGAACCATGTAAGGGCCTTACCAGTTGGGTGAGAATTTCCCCTTTGTTTCATCCTGATGTGGGAAGATTTGTTTCAGCACCAATTACCCCGGTGTGAATTGTCTTAATCTAACCTTTTTATTAAAAGTCCTAACCATTATATTATAGAAGAGTTGACCATGATACACTGCGTTCATTCTTTTACCATCAATGAGAGCCAGTTGTTCATATCAGTTTTGTATCCATTCAGCATCGCTGAGCTCGACCTCTTGTATGATCCTTAAGGAAGGAATCTCCAGTTTGGATGGGATAACGTGTTCGGTACCATAGACCAGTAGATAGGGGGTTACCCCAGTTGATGTACAACATATGGTGCGATACTCAAGCAGACCAAAAGGTAGCTTCTCGTGCCATTATTTGTAGTTGTCCACCATTTTTCTCAATATCTTCTTGATGTTTTTGTTGGAGGTTCTACGGCTCCATTCATCTGCAGCCTTTATGCTATAGAATTTAGATGCTTGATCTTGAATGTTTCACACATAGATTTCATTAGGTCATTGTTGAGATTAGCGGTATTGTCAGTAATTATTGACTAAGGTACTCTAAATCGACAGACAATGCGATCCTGGGCAAAATTTGCTATCACCTTCTTAGTCATAGCCTTAAAGGATGCAACTTCAATCCATTTTGTGAAGTAGTCTATGGCAACCAAAATGAATCTGTGTCTATTTGAAGCAGGGGGCTCAATTGGTCCGGACATCAATGCCCAAGTAGAGATAGGCCAGGGTGAACTCGTTACATTAAATTCGTTCGGTTGCACTCGTATCATATCAGCATGTATCCAACTTTGGTGAAACTTTTGAGCATATTTGATACAGTCTGTCCCCATAGACATCCATAAATAACCTATACTTAATATCTTGTTGGCCAAAACGAAACCGTTCATGTGAGGTCTGCAAATTTCGTCATGTATTTCTTCGAACAATCTAGATACTTCCTTGCATCGACACATTGCAACAGCCCCAGATCGGGAGTCCTTCTATACAAAATTCCTCTCCTTTGAAATAAATGGTTGACCAACTTTCGAAGCATGCGCTTTTGAGTGTGTGTAGCATTCCCTGAGTATTCTCTCTTTTCCAAGTATTCCTTGATATCATGGACCATGGATTTCGGTCGAGCTTCAACATGAGCATAATAAGCTGGCTGCTTCTAAATTCCTATTGGGACAAGGTCGATGAAATTCTTGTCTGGATGTTGTATCATGGAAGACAAGGTGGATAATGCATCTACGAACTCATTCTGAATCCTTGGAACATGTTTGAATTCTATCTTTGTGAACCTTTTGATCAGTTCTTGTACATAGTGCAAGTATGGCAATATTTTAGTGTTTTTGGTATCTCATTCTCCTAGTACCTGGGGTACTAACAGATCAAAATCTCTGATTACCAGCAACTCCTGAACTTTCATGTCGATGGCCAACCTGAGTCCCAAGGTGCAGGCCTCATATTATGCCATATTGTTGGTGTACGGAAACCTGTGCTTTTTGGAGACCGGGTAATGTTGATCGGTTTCTAACACTAAACTAGCTCCGATATCCACTCCCTTGAATTTTGCTTCTCTGTTGAAGAACATCCTACAACCTTTGTATGCTTCTGTAATATCTTCTCCTATAAATGACACTTCCTCATTGGGAAAATACATCTTCAATGGTTCGTATTCTCCGTCTACGGGATTCTCCGCCAAGTGATCAGCCAATGCTTGCCCTTTGATTTCTTTCCGAGTCACATAGATGATGTCAAATTTACTTAGCAATATCTTCCACTTTGCTAACTTACCCGTATGCATGGGTTTCTAAAAGATGTATTTTAGTGGATCCATCATTGATATAAGATATATAGTGTGGGCACAGAAATAGTGTCTCAACTTCTGGGCTATCCATGTCACAACACAGTAGGTGCGTTCCAACAGAGAATATCGGGCCTTGTAAGGTGTGAACTTCTAGCTCAGATAATATATCACTTGCTATTTCCTCCCAATTTCTTCATTTTGTCCCATAACGTAGCCAAAGGCTCCATCCAACACTGACATATAAAGCATCAGAGGTCTTCCTGGTTTGGGTGGGACCAACACGGGCGGTTTAGATAGATACTCTTTGATTTTGTCGAAAGCTTTCTAGCAATCTTTAGTCAAACTTTTTGCAACATCTATCCTCAGCATCTTGAAGATCGTCTCACATATCACCGTTGATTGTGTTATAAAGTGGCTAATATAATTGAGGCGTCCTAGAAAATTCATCACATCCTTCTTGTTCTTTAGCGGTGGCAAGTCCTGGATAGCTTTGATTTTTGACAAGTGTACCTCAATACCTCGGCGACTGACGATGAAACCTACCATCTTTCTAGTAGGAACTCCAAAGGCATATGTTGCAGGATTCAACTTAATATTGTATTTCCGAAGTCGATCAAAAAACTTTTTCAGGTCTTCTATTTGATTCGAACTCTTTTTGGATTTGATGATAACATCATCCACGTACACCTCTACTTCCTTGTGTATCAAGTCATGGAAGATAGTCATTATGGACATCATGTAGGTGGCCCCATCGTTCTTCAAATCGAACGACATCATTTTGTAACGATATATTCCCCATGGTGTGATAAAAGGCTGTCTTTTCGGCATTCTCTTCCTCCACCTAGATCTGGTGATATCCTGGGAAGCAATCCATAAAGGATTGGAGTTCATGCTTGGCACATATCTCAATCAATATGTGTATGTTAGGCAACGAAAAATCATCCTTAGGACTTTCTCTGTTCAAGTCTCGGTAATCGATACATACTCTAACTTTACCATCTTTCTTCAGAACTGACCCAATGTTGGCTAACCATGTCAGGTATTTGACCACTCAATGAACCTTGGCTTTGATTTTCTTGGTGACCTCCTCTTTTATCTTCAGACTTATATCTGGCCTGAACTTTCAGAGCTTCTAATTTATCGTTGGACACATGGGATTGGTAGGTAGCTTGTGAGCTACTATGGATGTTCTTAACCCCGTCATATCATCATAGGACCATGTGAAAATATCTTCATATTCCTTTAGAAACTTGATATACTCTTCCTTCTCTGAAGGAGATAGATGAATGCTTATACAAGTGTCCTTGACTGTTTCACAATCCCCTAAGTTAACGGCCTCAGTGTCCTCAAAATTAGACTTCGGTTTGTTTTCAAAATCCTCTACTTCTTTGACAATTTCCTTAGGTATTATATCATCTTCTAGACCTTCTGAATCACTGTCCTGATATTGTGTTGTCTCATTACTTGTCATAGTTGTAGGTTCATCAGGATATGTAACTATTATGCTGAAAAGAATGTAGAAAAACAATAATAAATATGAAAAGCAACAACGCATTAATAAAGCATAAAATTGTCAACAAGTACAACTCGGTGGCTTGAGTAATTATTTCAAAACAAATACAAAAAATGTGTTAAATTCTCAAAATAATTTTAAAAATAAGTCATGCTAATTTTGCCAGGCTATCCAGGTACTCGGTGAGCCGGGGATGGTGAATTGGTCCAGTTCTGGAGAATAGCTCCTCCTCCCATTGTCTGAATGATAAGGTCTTCCTCCTCCTCCTCTTCACAATTAAACTACAGCCCATGTCTTCCTTGTCCAGAAACAGCTTCCTCATACCGGCCAAAATTTCATCTTCTCGGATCCCCATATCATATCAGTTTGACAGAATATCTTGGTGCAAATTAAAGTTGGTATGGGTTGTTCTAGTGGATAGTAATTGGCGTGCCATGGTGGTATCCAATTTGGATACTCTTGCACGGTATATTCATATCCGAGTCCAAAGGTCATTCCATGATGCCGTGGTTGTATGGGTTTGAGATCCCTTGAATCTTTCGGCCAAGACCATTGCCTGGTTCATATCTCGTCCATAGCAATAAGCTTTCTATCTTGTTGCTCCACCATCAATCCTTTTTCAATTGTGTTAACCCGCTCAATGTGGTGATGTGTTTCTCCGCCCATCTTTCTCCTATTTTTGATGACTGGAACGGTCTGGTAGGTGTAGATAAGGTTGCTTCTGTCTCCATGAATGATCACCTCCTGATGATTCTGCTCGAACTTCACCGCCTGTTGCAGAGTAGAAGCCACTGACCCAGCTGCATGAATCCATGGTCATCCAAATAATAGGTTGTAAGTAGCAGATATATCTAGTACTTAGAATTCGATATCAAACCAAGTTGGACCCATCTGTAGGTCAAGGTTGATTTCTCCGATATTGTCTCTCTAAGATCCATCGAACGCTTTCACATTCATTCTTCCTATCCGTATCTCATGAAAGCCTTTACCTAATCTTTTTAGAGTAGTCAACGGGCATATGTTCAGGCTCGAACCTCCGTCTATCAGGACCCTGGTAATGAACTTGTCCTCAAATTGCACTGTGATGTGTAATGCTTTGTTGTGACTCAACCCTTCTGGTGGTAACTCATCCTCGTGGAATGTAATTTTGTGACTCTCCATTACCTGTTCGACCGTGTTAGCCATCTCTTCACTAGTGATGCATACGGGTACATAAGCTTCACTTAACACTTTCATCAAGGCATTCTTATGTGCGTCTGAATTTTGCAACAGTGATAAAATGGATATCTGGGCAGGAGTCTTGTTCAGATTGTCAACAACAGATTATTCTCTTGCTTGTATCTTCCTGCAAAGATCGAAATGTCTGTCTCAACAACAGGCGGCTTAGATGCAGCTTCTTTGCTCGTTCCTCCCAGATTCTCAGGTGTGTAAACTCTGCCAGTTCTAGTCATGCCTTGCATGGAACATGTATCTTCCATCTTGGCTTTTCCTTTTCTTCTCGCTTCCGCAACATAATCCCATGGGGCGACATCAGACTTTTAAGATGGTGTGGCAGCTACCATGATAGTGAAAGGTGTAGCTACCTCAAGCTATAATGATGCCTGGGTTTTTACCATAACTGGCATGAAGGTGATTAGAGATGTTTTAGGAGTATCTCCCTCTCAAATGAGTCTGATGGATCCTTCTTGATCCCACTCCTCATCAATTTCTATCACGTTCACTCCCTCGCCCCTATGATCCGAGAGAGGGTTATTGCGGATATTTGGTGCGGCTTTCTTTTCTTCTATAACCTCAGTTTCGATCAATGTCTGAATCTTGTCTTTTAACATGCGTCACTCCTCAATGGTATGACCTTTCATGCCTAAATGATAGGCACAAGTTTTGTTGGGATTGATCTAATGGGAAGGGTTCTTAACAACAACAACAACAACAGGAATATGGGTGACGTAACCAGCGGCCTTTTGTCTATCATACATTTAGGCTACGAGTTCAACATATGGGTGTATTGTCTGTGAGTTCTGCGATCAAAGTTTGGGTGTGGCTTTGGGTAGTTTTGGCGGCGAGTGGAGGTGAATAGTAGTACGCAGGTTGAGTGCTATAGGTATGGTAGTTGGTGGCAGGGTATTGGTATTTTGGGGGTGAGGGTTGGTATGTGGGTAAAGGTATTTGGTATGTGAGGGGAGACTTAGGGCCCTGGGCTACCATCACAATACCCATTTTTTTCTTCTTTGAAATTCCTCTTGATTGCAAGGCTTTATTTATGGCTTGAGGCGCCTCGAAATTAGTCACCATCCCATTCTTGATTCCTTCTTCTATTCTTTTCCTTAACTTGATGATGTCTGAGAACTTGTGATTCCCGATGACCATCAACCTCTATTAATACTGTGGATCTTGAGCTCTAACAAAGAACTTGTTCATTTATTCTTCTTCAAGTGTCGGCCTTACCTTTGTGACCTCTGATCTCCAACAAGTAGCATACTTGCGGAAGGTTTCTGTTAATGTCTTCTTGAGGTTTTGAATATTGAAAATGGATGGCGCATTTCTCTATATTGAACCTGAATATGTCCATAAAATATGATGCCATACTTACTCAATTTGCTCACTTCTTTGGGTTTTGACTGATATACCAAGATAAAATGTCTTTTGTAAGACTTCGCATGAAAATTTTTATACGGATTTGTTCATTCATACCCACTCCTACGAGCTTGTCGCAGTAGGTTCTTAGATGCACCTTTGTATCACTAGTGCCATCAAACATCAAGACCTTGGGAGGTTTGTAACCCACCGCTAGTTCTACATCTGGCTGAATACACAAATCTTCATAGTTTAAAACTTCAACGCCTTTCCCACCTTCGACACTCTAGACTCTTCCTGCAAGTTTCTTGAGTTCCTCAGCCATAATTCAAATGAGAAAATCCTTCTTAGTTGGCTCAGGTGTGTATAGGGTTTGCTGTGGGGTATGGGGTAAGGTTTCCATATATATATCGGATAGTTTTGATGAGTTACGAGAACTTGGCTATATGGGTGATCGTAGGTTGAGTTTTTGGGGATGGTAGTAGGTTGTGGTGTATTTTGGGGAGTGTGATAAATAGTGGTTTGCGTGTATTGAGTTGAGTGATGGTGGTTTTGTTGAGGCATTTGCACTAGTGGCGGATTAAGGTTTTGGGGAGGCGCGGGATTATGATACTGGTGCGGTGCGTGAGGATTCAGAGCTATGTGTGATGATTCTGGTTTTGTGGTGTTTAGCTTGGAGTGATTGGGCTTTGCTGGTTGATGTTAGGAACATTGAGAGAAAGGGAAAGGTTGCTAGATTTCGAACTTATTCAAGCTCACCTTGTAGCCCCAAGATTTTCTGCTCCAAACGTAAGACCAACTCATTCTATCATGGAGTGATTCTATCATCTGAAGTTCCAACATTTTCTTCCGCAATAGAATTATCTTTCCGGATACCACTTAAGTCATCCATCTTACCTTTGCCCTTGCCTTTGCTTTTCGGATCGCTGGGTGGAGGAGGAAGTGGAGGACCTCTAGATCTAGTGTGGTATGTTGATGATGCCAATATGAATGAAACAACCTTTGGGAATGGGAATAAATAAAAGAAATAAAAAATAAAAAGGTAACCAAGTCAGTAAGGTGAAATAAAAGAGTGTTTGCAATATTTAAACATGTTTCACAAAAGTCATGCAATAATTCGCGTCCTAATTTGGGGGACCTCATTGTGCCTGAGGTAGGCCTAAGAAACACATAGACTTGGAGAAAATTGATTCCAACGTTTGCTTCATCTCATTAGTTTGAAAATAAGCCAAAACAATTCAATAATAATAATAAAATCATGAATGGTATTAATCCTTATTACATCGAAATCTAATCTAAACTAGAAAGCAGTAAAGAACATCACTCCAAATCTACTTGGTCCCTGAAGGACCTTCTCCATACTTGGCTCTCTTGACCCTATCAATCATGTTCCCCAGATCGCGCATGTCCATTAATAAGTAATCATTTGCCAGCTTTCCTCCTTCATCGTCGTCCATGCCTTGAAATCCCAAAGTCTTTTTCTCATCTTCCCTTCTAGCTCCATCATTCCTTGCTCCAAGTATTCTAACATTTTTGTTGACTTAGTGGCAGTCACTTTCCATTCTCTTATCGTCTCCACGTTCACCCTATATTGTTCCAGATGCTTAGCTTCGGACTCGAACACCCTTTTGTGTAGCCTCTTGTACTTCACATGTGCCTCATCCACTTCGTCTATAATACTATACTTCAGATTGGCTCCTGGTTTGATGTCCCGAACTATATTGTCTTCTAACCATGATAGATAGTAGTACATATGGTCGATGCGATACTTGTCTAGCTCAATAGTTTCTCCTTCCACGATAATCTTTTGGTTCCACATGTGTTGCGCTTCAAACTTGAATGGGATTAAATCTCCCTTGAAATTTGCCTTGTACTGAACCATGTTGGAAACCCGAGGTATGACTTGATTTCTTCCATCTTGCCTCATTACCCTTATAGGAGCGTAGGTGTAAGGTAGATGCCTTTCCTCGCAGACGATCAGTACCAAGTGATTAGTTCCTTTTGATATGATGATGAAATCACTACTAGGAAACCATTCAAACATCCAATGCACTTATTCGTCTGTCAGATTGCTGAAGAAACACATTTGAGTGATGGTTGAAATCACTACTAAGTTGCAAACCTGTCTGGAAAGAACGTCATTTTCTTTGGGTGATGGTTGGCTATGTAGTCATTCAGTGGATTTTGCAGAAGCTCTTGATGATATTCTCCCCTCAGAAAGTGTTTCAGTATCCAAACATGTAATAATAGGTGACAACCCTCAAGGTGTCTGAACCCATGCTTGTATCGATACAGAGAACGACACACCACAACTAGTATCATCGGGATGATAGTGTAAGTTTGCCCTTCGATTCCATCCATTAAGGTCATGGAAACCATGGCTAAGCGAGTATGAATCATTCCTCATTGCATCAGAAAGGTCAACAATCCCAACAAGCAGGCAATGAAAACATAAACCCGATGGTGCACCCACCCCAAAGAGTTAATGGCTAGTTCATCATGATGAAGGCGATACGATTTTCTATGCCCATAACACTAGTAGAGAAACTCAAAAGGGATGTATGATTTCTTTAGACAGAGCAGTTCATCATTCTTCTTAAAACCCAATATTTTCAGAAAATCGAGGGGAGTGCGATTTTCTGGCACCAGTAGTCTGGGACTATCCTATGGTAACTTGGCGAAACCCCCTATTTCTTCCAAGAGAGGGGTAATTTCTATATTGAAAAATCTAAAAACAACTATTTTCTCGTCCCAGAACATGGTAGCGGCCTCAATCAACTTCCTATTTGGTCGAATGTTCAGCAAAGATGGAAGTTCACCAAGTACTCTCCTCACATGATTTTTATCACAAGTTGCAAGGTCTTTCCACCAGTCAATTAACAAAGGCGGGATATTTTGGACCATGCCGAACCTGGGGATTTCATGCTTCTTTTTCTGCAAATAAACAAAGTTTAGCGTTTCCCCCCTCTAGATTCGACTACTTATTTAATAATGATCAACATGTTGGCACATTTCTCCAAGTATTGCTCATAACATGATGGTGTCCTTTGGGATTATGGAAATCCAGTCAGACTTTGGACAATGTTTATCTAAGTGGGTTTTTACGTCAATGATGCCTCAATCCATAATAGGTTTAACACGATGCTTGTACATTTCAAATTAGAGTGCGTTTTCTAGAAGTGTCTAGACCAGTAATCTTAAGTGGACAACTTCATAGGGAAAGGCACGGGACCATCGAATGCATCGCTAATCGACTAATCTATCGTAAATAAGCCTTTCCGATTAAGGGTGTTTTAATAAAGCGCGGACACTCATCAAGCGCCGCTATGTTGATAATAAGAACGAGTGGAGTATGATGTGGAGTATGCTTTATGTAGAAATGTAACTTGTTGTCAAGTATTTTCATGATAAAAGTGCATAAAACAATAAATAATAAGAAAAATATGAACAGGAGAAGGAAATGAAGAGAAGAAAAAAATGCGAAAGAGAGAAGTCAATTTAACTCATGAAAATGTACGAGAACGTATGAGGCGAAAAGGGAAATAAGAACGGGAGAGTCATGATATAGAAGTCTTAAACAAGATGAAAGAAGTGGGGGATGACGTATATGTTATAGTAATAAAGGGAGACAAATAGGGGATGTTCATATTATAGAAATATAGACAAATAATGGGAAAACATGGAAGGGATGTACGTGTCATAGCAATTTAGACAAATAAGGAAAATAAGGGAAGGAATGTGCAAGCCATAGCAATTTAGGAAACTAAAATAAAATAAGGCAAGGGATGTGCATCTCATAGCAATTTAGATAAATATAGAATAATAAGGGAAATAATCCAAATAAGTCAATTTCGTTATGGTACGAGCCTAAGTATATCCCCAACAGAGTCTCCATCCTGTCGCGCCCCTTTTTCTTGTGAAAGCGAGTTTCGACGTGTGAAAACTCTTTTAAATGGTATTAATAGAGAAGAGTCACCACCTAACAATGTTTAACATGCGTTAGGTCACCTATTTGCAAATAACCCTATTTGACTAGTCAGCACCACCATAGATCGGGTAAGGGATCAAATTACCTTAAAGAGAAGGTGTTAGGAGTTCTTCGAGGTCCACAACTGTGGTTCCCGGATGAAATTTAAACTAAGTGGATTAGAGAATTAAGCTAAGTGATCAAATAGACAAAGAAATATGTAGGAGATGAAAACTCTATTATAACATAAGAATTAACTATATGACTAGTAGATACAAGTCTTAAAAAGTCACAAGCAATAAAATTGCGTTGATCTATGAGTAAGTGTGTAACGATCCGACTGGTCGTTTTGCGTTATCGGACCCTGTTCCCCTAAATGAAACTTCCCATAGTGGCTTTTCATGATTTATGACTTGCGGGGACTGGTGGTCCGGGATTTGGAGGTGTTTAGAGTGCTATAGGAACAATTGGTTCCTTAAGGTTGGCTTTTACGGCAAAGTTTGACCTCGGTCAACATTTTGGGTAAACGACCTCGGAATCGAGTTTTGTCGGTTCCGGTAGCTTCATGTAAGGATTTTTGACCTGGGTGTATGTTCGAAATGGGTTTCTGATGACCCGGGAGCGTTTCGGCGCCCGATATTGATATAAGAAGTTCCTTAAGTTCCTATTGTGGTTTTGGACGTGTTTTTGTGTTATCAAGGTCCGAACGGAATTCCGAGATCGGGAATAGTTCTGTTATGTCATTTATGACTTTCCTGCAAAATTTGGTGTCATTCCGAGTAGTATAGATCGGTTCGGCGCGTTGTTAACGAAGTCTAGAAAACTTAAAGTTCCTAAGTTTGGTTCTTGGGGTTTTGAGATGTGATTTTGAGTTTGTCTTGTTTTGGGTGTTCCAAAAGCTCGAGCAAGCCTGTATTATGATTTGAGACTTGTTGGTATATTTGGACGGGGGATCGGGTGGGCCCAGGTGGCTCCCGGACTCCACACGAGGCCAAAAACCAACTGAAATAGTTGCTGGTGCTCCTGTTCTGGTGTGACCGCCGGTGTGGTTGACTAGTCGCAGGTGCGAGACCGCTCCTGCGGTCCCAGCCTCGCAGGTGCGACCCCCAGTGGTCTGGCCAATTATCACAGGTACGGACAGAGTTCCGCAAGAGAGGAGCCGCAGGTGCGGGCCCAGGCTCCCCTGTCCATTTCCGCAGGTGCGAGCCTTTGCTCGCAGTTGCGAGACCGTATGTGCGAAAATACTGTTCAGACAGTGTGTTTTTATACACGGCTTTAATTCATTTTTTCTCATATTTTTCTTCTTCCTTGGGGAGATTTCCACCATTTTAGAGGGGCAAACGACTTGGTTATTGAAGGTAAGTAAATTCTACTCTAATATTAGCCTCATGCGTGAATTCCTAGTTAAATTTAATCACATAATTAGTGAAAATAAATCAAGAATTGGGTAGTAACCTAGGGCTTTTGAGAATTTTAGAATTTACCCATAAATTTTCGATGGAATCAAGTCAAAATCGTATATTAATGATCCTTAGGCTTTGGGTGAGGTTTCCTTCGCGAATTATCAGAATCCGAGCATGCGGGCCCGGGGTTGGATTTTAGATTTTCTTCAAGAATGGTGGATTTGGCTAAATAATAGGAGAATTCCATGCTTTGAATATAAATTAATGTGTTTGTATAACATTTGGCTAGTTTCGAGTCCTCGGGTGTAGAGTTCGGAGTTTCGGGCACGTTCTCGGTCCGGGGAGTAAATTCGACGCAAGGTGAGTCTCCTTTCTAACCTTGTAAGGGGGAATTGTCCCCCTAGGTGATTTAAATGCTCTATGTGATAATTTGTGGGGGCTACGTACTTGCAAAATGACGAGAGTCCGTACGTAGTAACTATTACTATTATGTCCGGGTAGTTAGGCCCACATCATGCCTTGTGTATACATTCCGCGAGCGGAGTGTGATTTCCCCCACTCTTATGGGAACAGGTTGTACGCCACGGCGGATTGAGAGATGCACTTTTGGTACGGGCCATTCGATCTTTGGCAGTGCATAGAGAGGTTGAGAGATGCACGTTTGGTACGGGCCGTTCGATCCTCGGCAGTGCATAGATGTGAGTACTTTGTGGAGAGGTGCACTTTTGGTACGAGCCGTTCGATCCTCGGTAGTGCACGGGCATGACTTTCTTATGACTCTGGCTGGTTCTCCTTACCCTGCATACATATGATTTATTTGTTACTAAATTCATGGATATTGATCTGACAGATATTTGGGGAAAAAGTGAAGTGGTAATTATTTTATTTATTCCCAGTATTCTTCCTGGATTTCAGTACCTTACATATATACTTGTAGCTTCACTGTCTTTACATGCCTACCGTTTCTATTATATTTTGTTAAATTATACTATTGGACCTTAGTGAGTGTCATGTCGACCTCTCGTCACTACCTTTTCAAGGTTAGGCGGGATACTCACTGGGTACATATATATTTATGTACTCATGTTGCACTTCTGTACTAAATTGTACAGGTTCTGAGGCTGGTGCTTCTGGTTATTCGACCGGAGCTTGACGTATATTCTGGACCTGACTCCACGGTGAGCTGCCTCCCTTGGAGATTCTCAGCAGTGCTATGGAGTTTTATTTTGTTTATCTCTGTCTACTTCTCTCAGACAGCAGTACAGTTTGTATCATCGTTTGTATATTCTACTAGTTCGCATGTTGACTTGTGACACTAGTTCCTGGAACGCACATAGTAGACTCTTTATTTTGGGAATGTATATATTGGATCATGATCATTGTGGCTGTATTTACTTAAGTTGTATAATTTTTCTGCTTTTATTTAAATGATCTAAGCTTGAAACTTTGGGAATATGTGGGGTTGGTATGTCAGATAAGGATAATCTCACTAGTAAACAATTGGTGGCTTGCCTGACTCCGGTGTTGGGCGCCATCACGACCTGTGTTGGATTTTGGATCGTGAAAAACATGGTATTAGGGAATTAGGTTCACATAAGTCTCACGAATCAGGGACAAACCCAGTAGAGTCTTGCGGATCGGTACAGAGACGTCTCTACTTATCTTCAAGAGGCTATAGGGTGTTAGGAAACCTCTCTTTGTTCTTATTCTATCGTGCAGTCGATAATTTATTAAATTCATTCTTCTATTCTCTCATAGATTTTGAGGACGCGCGCATCTGATGTTCCAAACCTGAGAAGGGCCGCTATCCCGATGGCAGAGGCCGGGGGAGGGCACGGGCCTGCGGTAGATGACGAAGGCGTCCCAGAGCTATTCCGGTCCCTCCACCAGAGGACCCTATTATAGAGGAGCAGGATGAGGTGACTCCAGCAGATCCTGCACCAGTAGACATTATGACGGCGCTAGGCTTCCAGGCATTCATGGGCCGTATGATGAGATTTATGGATTGGTTTATTTCCAGCAGATCCTGCCACTTCTCAGGCGGGAGGGGGAGCCTAGACCCCTATTGCACCGGCCGCAGGACCGACAACAACATTACATCATACCCCGGGTAAACTGCTCGTGGGTGGGGTCCAGCTTGTTGCAGCAGCAACTGAGCCTAGACCAGCTGCGAACGGTGATCCGCAGAAATTATTGGATAGATGGACCCGATTGCACCCTACGGTCTTTGGGGGTGAGCGAGGCGAGGACGCCCACGATTTAGTGGATAGGTGCAGGGACAGACTGCACAGTATGAGGATACAAGAGTCCCATGGAGTGGATTTCACTACCTTCCAATTGGAGGGCAGAGCTCGCAGATGGTGGCAGTCCTACATTCTCAGCAGGCCAGCATATTCTCCTCCTATCACCTGGGAGCAGTTCACGCAGATGCTTCTGGATAGATATATCCCACCCTCTGAGAGGGAAGAGCTGCGGTACCAGTTTGAGTGGCTAGAGCAGGGGCAGATGTCGCTGACAGATTATGAGGCCAGATTTTCAGAATTGTCTGGCCATGCACTTATGATATTGCCTACCGATGCTGAGAGAGTGCGGAGATTTGTGGCGGGGTTACATCCAGGTATTATGGCCACCATGGCCTAAGAGGTGGAGATAGGTACTCCTTATCAGCTCGTGGTAGAGATTGCTCGCAGTATCGAGGGGTATCGGTCAAAGAGCAGGGAGCAGGGGAAGCAGGATAAGAGGGCTAGATTCTCTGAAGTTTTCAGAGGCGCCCCAGCTAGGGGCAGGGGTCAATATAGCAGTGGTCAGCTCAGCAGGCCTTTATATTCAGCACCTCCACCACCTCCCCGAGGTTTTCCATCGAGGACTCATTTCAACGCCATGCCTTAGCGTTCCTACCGTCCTCCAGCCATTCAGAGTTCGCACAGTAACCCAGTCATCCGAGATCCTCCGGCCCTTACTCCAATGCTATGCCTGAGGGCTCTCATCGCCCTCCGTCCATTTAGGGATGTTCTTCGAGGTAGCAAACTATGCCACCTGGGAGTTGTTATGAGTGTGGAGAGCCAGGTCATATGAGGAGGCAGTATCCCAGGTTTTGGGGCAAGGCCGTACAGCTGGGCTATCAGCCGATGGGTCTGGCACCAGCAGTCCGGCCACCTAGAGGTGGAGGATAGGTTGGCAGGGGTCGTCCTTGAGGTGGAGGCTAGTCAGGGGGAGGTCAGGCAGCTCCTGTTCACTCTGATGGAGCCCAGTCTTCCGGTACTCCAGCTAGATTCTATGCTATTCCGGCCAGATCAGATGCAGTGGCCTCAGACGTCGTGATCACATGTATTATTTCAGTATGTGGTAGAGAGGCATCAATGTTATTTGATCCAGGATCCACTTATTCCTATGTTTCAGTCTTATTTTCTCTTCTTTTTTTTTATGTTCTTCGTGAGTCCTTGGACTTATTTATGTGTCCATTCATGTGGGCAATTTTGTGGTTGTAGACCGTATTTTCCGGTCCTGTGATTTCATTTTCTGGGTTTGATACTCGAGCGGATCTCTTATTGCTCGACATGGTGGATTTCGAGATTATTTAAGGCATGGATTGGCTATCTCCTTATCATGTCGTGCTAGATTACCATGCCAAGACAGTTACATTAGCTGTGCCCGAGTCACCTAGGCTGGAGTGGAGAGGTTCCTCAATTAGTACAGCTAGCCAGGTTATTTCATTCTTGAAGGCTCGACATATGGTCGAGAAGGGTTGTCTAATCTATTTTGCTTATGTGCGGGACATCACCGCCGAGTCTCTAACGATTGATTCAGTGCCAGTGGTTTGAGAGTTTGTGGATGTATTTCCTTCGGATCTTCCGGGCATGCCTCCGAACCATGATATTGATTTCTGCATTGATTTAGCTCCAAACACCTGGCCTATATCTATTCCTCTGTACCGTATGGCTCCGAAAGAGTTGAAGGAGCAGCTTGAGGAGTTGTTAGCTAAGGGGTTCATCAGACTGAGTGTATCATCGTGGGGTGCTCCAATTTTATTTGTGAAGAAGAATGATGGGTCTATGCGGATGTGTATTGATTACCGCCAGTTGAACAAGGTTACCATTAAGAACAAGTATCCCTTGCCGCGCATCGATGATTTTTTTGACCATTTGCAGGGTACTCGTGTGTTTTCTAAGATTGATTTGCGATCGGGGTATCATCAGTTGAGGATTCGGGCTTCAGATGTTCCGAAGACTGCTTTTCGTACGAGATATGGCCATTATGAGTTCCTGCTGATGTCCTTTGGCTTGAATAATGCCCCATCAGCATTAATGGACTTGATGAATAGGGTGTTCATGCCGTATATTGATTCCTTTGTCATTGTATTCATTGATGACATTTTGATTTACTCACGTAGCCTGGGGGAGCACGAGCAACATTTGAGAGTTGTGCTCCAGACTTTGCGATAACAGAAGCTATATGCTAAGTTCTCCAAATGCGAGTTTTGGTTGGATTCCATGGCATTTTTGGGGCATGTGGTATCCGGAGAGGGTATCAAGGTTGATCCTTAGAAGATCGAGGCAGTTCAGAGTTGGTCGCATACTACTTCGGCTACAGAGATTAGGAGCTTTTTGGGCCTAGCAGGCCATTATCGCCGATTTGTGGAGGGTTTCTCTTCTATTTCAGCTCCATTGACTAGATTGACTCAGAAGAATGCCCCGTTTCTATGGTCTGACGAGTGTGAGGCGAGCTTTCAGAAGCACAAGACAGCATTGACCTCAGCACCAGTTCTAGTATTGCCTTCCGGTTCTGGGATGTACATAGTATATTGCGACGCTTCGCGCGTTGGCTTGGGGTGTGTATTGATGCAGGAGGGGAGATTTATTTCTTATGCTTCACGCCAGCTGAAGGTTCATATGAAGAATTACCCTGTGCACGATTTGGAGTTGGCGGCGATTGTTCATGCTCTTAAGATTTGGAGGCACTACTTGTATGGAGTGTCCTGTGAAGTTTGTACAGACCACCATAGCTTGCAGCACTTGTTCAAGCAAAAGGATCTTAATTTGAGGTAGCGCAGATGGCTTGAGTTGTTGAAATATTATGATATCACCATTCTTTACCACCCGGGCAAGGCAAATGTGGTAGCAGATGCTTTGAGAAGGAAGGTGGAGAGTATGGGTAGCTTGGCTTATATTGCAGCAGATGAGAGACCTCTATCCTTGGACATCCAGTCCTTGGCCAATCGCCTAGTAAGGTTAGACCTTTCAGAGCCTCATCGAGTTTTAGCACATGTGGTTGCTCAGTATTTGTTATTGGGGGAGATTAAGGCCCAACAGTTCTATGATCCGTGCTTAGCAGAGCTTCGGGAGACAGTGGTTCAGGGTAGGGCCAAGGAGGCTACTATTGGCGAGGATGGTGTTCTGAGACTTCAGGGCCGCTTATGTGTTCCTAATGTTGATGGCCTGAGGGAGAGGATTCTAGAGGAGGCACACAGTTCTCGGTATTCTATTCATCCTGGAGCTACGAAGATGTATCGTGACTTGAAGCAGAATCTTGTGGAGGCGGATGAATAAGGACATTGTGGAGTATGTGACTAGGTGTGTTAATTGCCAGCAAGTTAAGTATGAGCACCAGAGGCCAGGAGGCCTACCTCAGCAGATGCCCATTCCTGGGTGGAAATGGGAGCGCATCGCTATGGACTTCGTGGTTGGGTTGCCTCGGACTTTAGAGAAGGTTGACGCGGTTTGGGTCATTATGGATAGATTGACCAACTCGGCGCATTTCATTCCAGTAGCCACTACATATACTTCTGAGAGGTTGGCCCAGATCTACATTTGGGAGATAGTCCGGTTGCATGGCGTGCCGGTGTCTATTATATCAGATCGAGGTCCTCAGTTCACCTCGCACTTCTGGAGAGCATTGCATAGTGAGATGGGCACCCAGATAGACCTCAGCACAACATTTCACCCTCAGACTGATGGTCTATCGGAGCGTACAGTTCAGATATTGGAGGACATGCTCATGGCATGTGTGATTGACTTCGGAGGTCCGTGGGACCAGTTCTTGCCTTTGGTCGAGTTTGCTTACAATAACAGTTATCAGTCCAGCATTGAGATGGCACCATTTGAGGCTTTGTATGGTCGGCGATGTCGTTCTCCTATCGGGTGGTTTGAGCCTGGAGAGGCTAAGTTATATGGCACCGACCTGGTGAGGGATGCCTTGGAGAAAGTGAAGTTGATTCAGGAGAGGCTCCGTATAGCACAGTCCAGACAAAAGAGTTACGCGGATTAGAGGGCGCGTGATGTATCATTTACAGAGGGAGATAGGGTCATGTTGAAAGTCTCGCCTATGAAGGGTATTAAGAGGTTTAGGAAGAAGGGCAAGCTGAGTCCGAGGTTTATAGGTTCATTCGAGGTGTTGAGGCGAGTTGGGGAGGTTGTTTATGAGCTGGCCTTGCCTCCCAGTTTATCAGGAGTTCATCCAGTTTTTCATGTATCCATGCTCCGGAGATACCACGCCGACTTCTCTCACGTGGTTGATTTCAGCACTATTCAGTTGGATGAGAGGTTGGGCTACGAGGAGGAGCCAGTTGCTATTATTGATAGACATGACCGCGAGTTGAGCTCCAAGAGAGTTTCTACCGTAAAGGTCCAGTGGAAGGGCCATCCAGTTGAGGAGGCGACCTGGGAGTCCGAGGAGGACATGCGGAGCAGATATCCACACATATTCAGAACTTCAGGTATGATTCTAGACCCGACCGGTCATTTTGCATTATCGGACCCTGTTCCTCTAAATGAAACTTGCCATTGCGGCTTTTTATGATTTATGACTTGCGGGGACTTGTGGTCTGGGATTCGGAGGTGTTTAGAGTGCTATAGGAACAATTGGTTCCTTAAGGTTGGCATTTTAGGCAAAGTTTGACCTCGGTCAACATTTTGGGTAAATGACCTCGGAATCGAGTTTCGTCGGTTTCGGTAGCTTCGTGTGAGGATTGTGGACCTGGGCGTATGTTCGGAATGGGTTTCTGATGACCCAGGAGCATTTCGGCGCCCAATATTGAAATAAGAAGTTCCTTAAGTTGCTACTGTGGTTTTGGATGTGTTTTTGTGTTATCAAGGTCCGAACGGAATTTCGAGATCGAGAATAGTTCCGTTATGTCATTTATGACTTGCCTACAAAATTTGGTGTCATTCCGAGTAGTATAGGTCAGTTCGGTGCGTTGTTAGCGAAGTCTAGAAAACTTAAAGTTCCTAAGTTTGGTTCTTGGGGTTTTGAGGTGTGATTTTGAGCTTTAGCGTTGTTTTGGGTGTTCCGAAGGCTCGAGCGAGCCCGTATTATGATTTGGGACTTGTTGGTATATTTGGAAGGAGCTCGGGTAGGCCCAAGTGCCTCCCGGACACCTCACAAGGCAAAAACCCAGCTGAAATAGCTGTTGGTGCACCTGTTCTGGTGTGATCGAGGTGCGGTTGACCAGTCGCAGGTGCGGGACCGCTACTGCGGTCCCAGCCTCGCAGGTGCGACCCCCAGTGGTCTGGCCAATTATCACAGGTGCGGATAGAGTTCCACATGAGAGGAGCTGCAGGTGCGGTCTCCACTACGCAGGTGTGGGCCCAGGCTCCCCAGTCCATTTCCGCAGGTGCGGTCCTCGAGCCGCATGTGCGAAAACACTGTTCAGACAATGTGTTTTTATATACGGGTTTAATTCATTTTTTCTCATCTTCTTCTTCTTCCTTGGGGCGATTTCCACCGTTTTAGAGGGGCAAACAACATTGTTATTGAAGGTAAGTAAATTCTACTCTAATAATTGCCTCATTTGGCTAGTCTCGAGTCCTTGGATGTAGAGTTCGGAGTTTCAGGTGCATTCTCGGTCCGGGGAGTAAATACGACGCAAGGTAAGTCTCCTTTCTAACCTTGTAAGAGGGAATTGTCCCCCTAGGTGATTTAAATGCTCTATATGATAATTTGTGGGGGCTACGTACGCGCAAAGTGATGAGAGTCCGAACGTAGCAACTATAACTATTATGGCCAGGTAGTTAGGCCCACATCATGCCTTGTGTTTTAATTGATATGAACTATATGCTTAATGAATTAACGCTGCATGTTGCTTATTTCCCCGAAGTTATGAATTTGAGAAAAAATTGTAAGAAATTGTTCAGTGAAATGTATTCTTTTTTAAAAAGGAATAATGTGTGTGCATGTGACCGCTTCGCAATTTACATTCCGCGAGCGGAGTGTGATTTCCCCCACTCTTATGGGAACGGGCCGTACGCAACGGTGGATTGAGAGATGCACTTTTGGTACGGGCCGTTCGATCCTCGGCAGTGCATAGAGAGGTTGAGAGATGCACTTTTGGTACGGGTCGTTCGATCCTCGACATTGCATAGATGTGAGTACTTTGTGGAGAGGTGCACTTTTGGTACGGGCCGTTCGATCCTCCGCAATGCACGGGCATGACTATCTTATGACTCTGGCTGGTTATCCTTACCCTACATGCGTATGATTTATTTGTTACTAAATTCATGGATATTGATTTGACAGATATTTGCGGAAAAAGTAAAGTGGTAATTGTTTTATTTATTCCCAGTATTCTTCCTGGATTTCAGTACCTTACATATATACTTGTTTCTTCACTGTCTTTACATGACTACTGTTTCCATTATATTCTGTTAAATTATACTGTTGGACCTTAGTGAGTGTCATGTCGACCTCTCGTCACTACCTCTTCGAGGTTAGGCAGGATACTCACTGGGTAAATATATATTTATGTACTCATGCTACACTTCTGTACTAAATTGTATAGATTCTAAGGCTAGTGCTTCTGGTTATTCGACCGGAGCTTGACGTATATTCTGGACCTGACTCCACGATGAGCTGCCTCCCTTGGCAATTCTCAGCAATTCTATGTAGTTATCTTTTGTTTATCTCTGTCTACTTCTCTCAGACATCAGTACAGTTTGTATCATCTTTTGTATATTTTACTAGTTCGCCTGTTGACTTGTGACACAAGTTCCTGGCACGCACATAGTAGACTCTTTATTTTGGGACTGTATATATTGGATCATGATCATTTTGGCTGTATTTACTTAAGTTGGTTAATGTTTCCGCTTTTATTTAAATGATCTAAGCTTAAAACTTTGGGAATATGTGGGGTTGGTATGTCAAATAAGGATAATCTCACTAGTAAACAACTGTTGGCTTGCCTGACTCCGGTGTTGGGCGCCATCACGACCTGTGTTGGATTTTGGGTCGTGACAAAGTGTGAACAAAAAGTATATAAATGATGGGGGACCTAAGTTTTTTAGCCTAAAGGATCATCTCGTGCTATATAAATAGTACTTCGCAACTCCCTTAGGGTAAGGGTTGCTCATATTATTCAGTGGACACAGACTATCATCTGCAGCTATCCAATTACTATGTTAAAGTTATTACCTAAAGGTGCTCTAATTCAATTTTAAACTGTATCCTATGCAAGCACTATACCCTCCCAGACCCCACTAGTGGGATTATTACTCGGTTGTTGTTGTTGTTGTATCCTATGTGTGTACTACCCGTCCCATGTCTATGGTTCAAGGGGCTTTGGACCTACTATTAAGTGGTTCTAGACTTTACTTAGGTTACTCAAAATGATAAAACTAGGTGACATGCAAAACAGATAGGGCTGCACATAATAGCAATGAAAGGCTCAAGTTGACCTCCACACATAAGGACAAAAGCACGCGATCAGATTTCTGGTTATGTGGTAGACAGAATTAAGGCGTATTAGTATCATTAAGTCCTATAGTCATGATCTATATATGATTCCAGTATTATACAGGTTGTGCTGCAGTTTTTGGACTAACGTATAGGTGGATTAAAGCGTTACAAGTCCTATAGGCATGATTTCTAATTTTCTTGCGTGATAAGGTAGGGAAAACAATCCCAGAACTCTGAACTACCAGTATTGATTTTTATAGATATGTGTCTTAAGAAAGTGACAATATCCTATAGGCATGATTTCTTATAGTTGCATAATGAGGCAGTGAAGTTGCTTGAAAACACAAGATTAGCAGCGTCGATAAACATCCTATATGCAGGATTTCTAACAATTGACAATTATACTATATTTTATAACTCTTTATCCCTATAGGCATTTCATCTAAGTGAGGCAGTACAAAGTAACATAAAGCCGTTGATCAATCATTAAAACCTTATAGTCATGATATCTAGATTAGCAAAGGCATGGCATTATTGTATCCTAATAGGCATATTATCTAAAAGCGTTGAGTAGTAGACCTGGAAACAATGTAGATATTACTTGAGTCGACATATTTTGACTAGTTAAGTGAAGTGTGTGAGCTATTTCAATAGGCATGGTTCCTATTATTGAGCAACCCACACTAAACAAAACAACAAATAAGGTATGCTAGACGTATTTTTAGCAAATAGAACACATAGACCCCATAGGCATGTTTCCTACCCTTTCATGCTAGTATTAGAATACCCCAGCTCTTTTTTTTAGTCTCATAATCATTCATTATTACAATATATTATAGACCATATTGAATGATTACATGCCCAAATACGAATACAAAATAACCCAGTAACACATATGGGTCTTCAAATAGGCTTAGAACTTCATATGGACTGCATGCCCAAACTCCAAAGGCGGACAGCGCATTCCAGACTTCCAGTACCACAACAGATCCGACATACCAGGCCCAGACATATGACTTACTTACCTAAATGGATGCCAAATTAAGCCATACACGTGAAAAAATATTTTAGAATTTAACTCGACAGCTTAAACACTTAATTCTTCAAGCTATAGCTAACAACATCTCTAGTTAAGCAACAAAAGATACATATGAGGCAAGTTGAAGCCTATAATCCCAGAGAGAAAGTTTAAGAGCGAAAAGCTTGACAAGTATAGGATAATGAACCATTCAAAAGAGGGTTGCGAAGTAAGAATGATCCAGAATTAGCCTAAAGGACTTTAGACATTAGAGTTTTGACATGAGGATCTAGCAAAATCAAGGATATGAACAAATGAAATATCAGTCTTCGCATAAAAATTCTAACACGAGAGCATAGTGATGATACAAGCATGAAAAGTAGTCTAGTGGGCATAGTCTGTAATAGTTGACAAGTAATCACCTAGTTAAACATGAGAAAACTTAACATGATGAGCATCAGCCATAACACCAGAGTTCAGGAACATTACCAAGATTAACAGGATAGGTAGGCATCAAGACTTAGACCAATTAATCATAGAAGAAGAGGTTATGTACTGAACTCTTAGGAAATATTTGAGGGACACAGACTTGAACTAATCAGGAACATACAATATACTTTATGTGTAGCATGAAAACATGTCATGTTTGTTCAAGAGTTCAGGCAACACTACCATTTGGAAATTGCATGCATAGATCAACCATAATGAAGTTAACAAGGTGTGCGGGAATGACTCAATAGGAAGTAATGCATTAATACAATTCTGGGCTTGAATTAATCTATCACAAGAAGCTGAAACAAGAAAGGAGATGAAGTCCTGACAAGTAGCAGGATAATATTCAGACATACATAAATAAATTAGGCTAAGCTGGCTTAAGACAGTTAGAGGTCATGGGCGTGCATCAAAATTTTAGAGCTTTAGGCAAGTTCTGATGCTAGGAAACACAAGGCTACAGGATAACTTCAAAGCATAAAGGACTAAAAACAGAGACAATATAGTATCATATTGGTTCATCGAAGCTTACGCGACATAGATATACAGAGCATGAACATAAGCACAAGAAAACGAAATTCCTAGAGCCAAAGGCACTTAAAGGTTACAAATTAACGAACAAACAACTGAGAAGAACAGAATCCAACAATAATTCGATTAGCAGTAGCAAAGAACAGTAGAATCCCCAACATATCAGTGCGTCATAGTTCCCAAGGGTTTTAAATGAACTCCGGGCAGTGCTCGCACTGAGAAAGAACACAATCGAATTCGAGTGGCCTTGGCTTTTAGCCTGCCAAGGTCTCAAGTTTCAAAGTATAATAAGTGAGAATGAGAGAATAATGTCGTGATTTTAAAAATTTGTAAAGGGAATCAGAGGAAGGGGTTTATATAGTGTTGAATCATGCGAGTAAACAAGGAATAAAATCAAGAAAACAAAAACAAGAACGAGTAAAACATCACATGAAATCAATAGAGTAACCGGAAAGGAAAGAAATCAAATTCTTAACCCTAGTTTTGGGTTCGATACTCAAAAATCGGCCAACTGGTATAACGAATTAGGCCTTCCTTCATGTATATGGATGAAATATTGTCCAGATCTCCAAGATTGAGGTCGATTCCAGTCTGATATAAAGGTGGTACTTGCCAAAAATTAGGCAAGTATCTAAGTAATGCCATAAATGTGTGACCAGTAGCGAAGAAACACAGATATGATAAGCACATAATGGTGGAATCCCATTATCAATGGGATTAGGGGAGCGAATTAGAAGAGGCTCCTGCTAGGGTTTCTTTCGAGAGAGGAGGGGTAAGTTGAGAGTGTTTTGGGCCCATCATTTGCGGGGAAAAGTGTTAGGGGTTCAGAGATTTGGGTAATTAAAAGTGAGGGGGAGGCTGTGGGTCGTTGATTCTTTGAGATCAACGATCAAGATTGAATGAGAGGCGGGGCGGGTTGGAGAACGGGTTCCGACCAGGTTAAAAATTAAAGGGGTCTTCTGGTTTGGGCTAGGGAAATTAGGCCAAGAATTTGGCGTGTTCGGGCAACAAAAAAATTGGCATAACTCGGGCTATATTTTAAATACAAGGAATTAAGGGAAAATAATTTAATAAAATAGTTAAATAAAAATATAAAAATGCTATTTATGAAACTTAATTCTTTAAAAAAAATAATTGAAGATTATAAAAAATGTAAAAATTATTTTGACCTTAAATAAATGACAAATGCAATTAATTGTAAAGTATAGGATATTATTGCAAAATTGCGTAATTAGCATAAAATATGCAAATGTAATTATATAAAATATAGTAAATATTATAAGGCATATAAAGAGGTATAAACAATAAATTCAGATGATTAAGTCACCAAAAAATATTTTTAAGGATTAATTAATAAATATTTGAACAATTTGAGTGCAAGAAAATCAATTTTAAAACCATTTAAAAATTATGAAAAATTATAGAAAATATTTATATGACCCTTGTAAGTGCAAAAATGATGTTCTGAAAGTATACGAAATACGTTGTAAAATATGAGGGCAAAATTGGGTATCAACAAAGACCATCATGGAGAGAGAGACTATTGAACCCGATAGGTATCACGCCGGTCACATGTACAACTCTTTCTCATGGTTGGAAGACGACATAGCCGGGGATGTCAAACCGGGAGTCGGTCTAAAAGATATGATCATAGATGAGATGGTTGAGGCACAAGTGAAGTACAAGAGGCTACGTAAAAGAGTGTTCGAATATGAAGCTAAGCATATGGACCAACACAAGGTGGATATGGATGTGACCAGTTAATGGAAGGAGATTGCAACAAGTCGACAGAGAGGTTAGAGCATCTAGAGCAAGGATTGATGGATAAAGAGGGGAAGATGAGAAAGAGGCTTTAGGATTTTCAAGGCATGGACTATAATGAAGAACGGAAGCTGGAAATTGCTTACTTGCTACTCGACATGCGCGACCTGGGAAATGTTATTGATGGAGTCAACAGATCCAAGCATGGAGAAGGTCCTTCTGGATCAAATAGACTAGGAGATAATATTCTTTATTGCTTTCTAGACTAGATTTCGTTAGCTTTTAATGTAATATGGCTTCGTGCCATTAGTGACCTTATATTATTATTTCAATTTAGTAAAGGTTGATTTGATTTATTTTCGCATTATTGGAATAAGGAAAAGTTGGCATTAATTTTCTCCAAGTCTATATGTTGCTTAGGCCTACCTCGGGCACAATGCGGTCCCCAAATTAGGATGTGAATTATTGCATGAGCTTATGTGATACATGCTTAAATATTTCAAACACCCTTTATTTCGTCTTACTGACTTTGTTACATTTTTCCTTCTTTCTTTTGATTACTCCCATTACCAAAGATTGGTTCGTGTATTTTTGAATCATCGGCATAACACACCAGATCTAGAGGTCCTCCACCCCCTCCTCTACCTAGCGACCCAAAAAGCAAAGGCAAAGGCAAAGGGAAGATGGATGATCTAAGTGGTAATCGAAAATACAATGCTACCATGGTAGAAAATGTTGAAACCTCAGACGGAAGAAGTACGCTAGGACAAAATGAGTTGGTCCTACAGTTTGAAAAAAACATCTTAGAGCTACAAGGTGAGCTTGTGCAGGTCTGAAATCTCACAAACCTCTCCCTTACTCTAAATGTTCCTAACATTAAACATCAAAACACCACCAACCAGAATTAAACACCACCATAAAATACCCAAGCCAAAATTCCCCCACCTATAGTTCCACAAAATCATCCCGCAACGCACTAGTATCACAACCCCGCACCCCCTCAAAACCTTAACCGCCACCAGTACAAACCCCTCAACAACACCACCATCACCCAAAACCAGTATCCACAAACCACCATTTATCACACCCCTCAAAACACTCCCCAACTTACTTCCGATCCCTCTCAAACCTCAATCAATAATCACCCATATACCTAAGTACCACACACCAAGGCACCATTTATATGTGGAGACTTTACCACACACCCCGTAACAAACCCTATACATACCTGAACCAACCGAGAAAGACTTGCACATCCCAAACTTGGCGGAAGAGCTAAAGAAACTAACAGGAATAATTCAGAGTGTTAAAGGTGGGAATGGTGTTGAAGGATTGAATTATGAGGACTTGTGCAACCATCCAAATATGGAACTTCCAAAGGGTTACAAACCTCCGAAGTTCAAAATGTTCGATGCAACTGGTGACCCTAAGGTACACTTAAGAACCTATTGTGAAACACTTGTAGTTGTGGGAAAGAATGAGCAAATCCGCATGAAGTTATTCATGCAAAGTCTTACAGGTGATGCCTTATCCTGGTATATTAGCCAAAACTCGAAGTGGGCAAACTAGGTGAGCATGGCATCTGATTTCATGGATAGGTTCAGGTTTAACACAGAAAACGCGCCAGACGTTTTCTATATCCAAAACCTTAAGAAGAATCCAATACAAACCTTCCACGAGTATGCTACTCACTGGAGATTAGAAGCCTCCAAGGTGAGGCCGACACTGGAAGAAGAACAAATGAATAATTTCTTTGTCAGAGCTCGGAATCCACAATATTATGATAGATTGATGATTATAGAAAAAATCAAGTTCTCCGGCATCATCAAGTTGGGAGAAAGGATAGAAGAAGGGATCAAGAGTGGTATGGTGACCAACTTCGAGGTGATGCAAGCCACCAACAAAGCCTTACAGTCAGGAGGTATTTTGAAGAATAAGGAAGTGGGTACCATGATGGTAGCTCAGGGCACTAAGTCTCTCCTTACCTATCAAACACCTACACCCACATATCAACCCTCACCTCCAAAATATCGATACCCTTCCGCCACCTACCATACAATAAAACCCAACCTGCATATTACCATTCACCTCCTCCCACCTGCCAAAACTACCCAAAACCATGAATAAACTTTGACCGCAGAGCTCTAACAAAATACACCCCTATCTCCCTACCGTTAGCCCAACTATATGAGAGACTGAAGGTCGCTGGTTATGTCACTCCCATTCTTATTATTGCTGTTGAAAACCCTTCCTAATGGGTTAACCCCAACAAATCTTGTTCCTACCATTCAGGCATGAATGGTCATACCATTGAGGAATGTCGCGTGTTGAAGGACAAGATCTAGAAACTGATTGACACCAAAGTTATACAAGTAAAAGAGTCCATGCCGAATGTCTGCAATAACCCTCTTCCTAATCATAGGGGAGAGAGAGTGAATATGATAGAAAATGATGAAGAATGGGATCAACAGGGATCCATCGGACTTATTCGAGCGAGGGTCGCTCCCAAAACATCTCATATCACCCTCTCGCCGGTTATGGTGCAAGCCCAGACACTATTCGAGGTCGAGATAGCTATGCCCTTCACCGTGATGGTAGCTCCGACACCTCTTTATAATTTTGATGTTGTCCCATGAGATTATGTGGCAGAGGCAAGGAGAAAGGGAAAATCCAAGATGGAAGAGATGGGTGCTGCACAAGGAATGGCCAAAATCGACAGGGTTTACACACTTGAAAATCTTGGAGGAACAAGTAAAGAGATCTCACCAAAGCCACCTGTTGTGGAGACAGACACTGATGATCTTTGGAGGAAGGTGCAGGCGACGGAATACTCTGTTGTTGATCTTATCACTATTGCAAAACTCAGATGCGCACAAGAATGACTTGAGGAAGGTATTAAGTGAAGCTTATATGCCTACCGATATCAGTAGTGGGGAAAGCGAATATGGTGGGGGAAATACTGGAGAGTCACAAGACCACTTTCCATGAAGAAAATCTACTGCCAGAAGGGTTGAGTCACAACAAAGCATTGCATATCATTTTGCAATATGAAGACAAGTTCATTGCAGGGTTCTGACAGACGGTTTGGTTCGAGTCTAAACTTCGCCCACTGACTAATTTTAAAAGACTGGGTATAGTCTTGCATGAGATATAGATGGGAAGTATGAACGTAAAGGCGTTAGATGGGTCTCAGAGAGCCACTATCGCAGAAATAAACCTTGATCTACAGATGGGCCCGACCTGGTTCAACGTTGAATTCCAGGTGTTGTATATATCTACCACCTACAAATTGTTACTTGGAAAACCATGGATACAAGCAACTGGGGCAGTTGCCTCTACTGTGCACCAGGCAGTGAAGTTCGAATGGAATAATCAAGAGGTGATTAATCACGCAGATGGAAGTAACCCTATCTACACCAACGAGATTGTGCCACCTATCAAGAACATGGGGTATTAGGGAGAGATACATACCACAACATTTAGCGGACAAAGACAATTGAGAAGGGGCGATGGTGAAGCACTGACGAGCGCAAAACACAATATAAATTATCCTCGCAAGTTGAATATAGTAAGTTAAAATATCGTATCCACATAGATTGGATTTAAACAGTTATTATCGTTGTTTGTAGCTAAATGGTTATCCAAGATGATCAAAATTTGAGATTTATGTGATTTAAACTAAAATTAACCAAGAGTCAAACTATTTGCTAGTGACAATCAACACAAGTATTAAACAAAGGAAGTTATCAATTGGGAGAAGATAGGGTTGATAGGATAGGTGCAAGACAAATGTTTGAGATTTAACTCTAGAAAATTCAATTATAATGTTTAAGTGAATCTCTCGATTCACTTGGTTATTAGTTCAATCGATTAGCAGAAACTCCTCTCTCGATTAAGTCTCAATCTCACGATATGAACCAAATTACGCTCGATGAAGATATGCAGGAATTCGTAGTAGATTGGTCTTTAGGAGAACCTCTCTCCATTATCCTCCTACTAAGTTTAATCAACAATTCAACTAGCCTCTTCTAATTACTAATAAGAGTTAATGACATCAACCACAAAATATAATGCAACAATATCACAAGTTATGCCTCTCTCGATTACATGAACAAGTGAATATTGATGCAACAACTAAAGCATCCAAAATGATTCAATACATAAAACTAGATTTAATTATCCACAAACAAGTATTAATATACCAAATCCATCAAACCCTAAAGAGAACTATTATATGGATACGTAGTAATTCATCATAACAATGTTTAAGTTAAAGAAAAACATAAAACAATCCAAACCTTTGTCATGAGTGAGGATTGAATGATTAAATCCTTGAGCTTTTACTTCTCCACATTCTCCTTGGCTTCCTTAGGTCTAAGATAAGTCAAAATTCTAGAAAATATCGTTTTACAATGTATTTATACCAAGTAGGGTCGGGCCTAGACAAAATTCACTTTTATTCATTTTCATGCATCACACGGTGCATAGCAGGTGTCACAACCCCAAATCCTAACCGGCCGTGATGGCGCCTATCGTGGAACTAGGCTAGCCTACTACCACGTGTTCACAATTTCTTTTGAAAATTCCATTTATGTTTCAAGCAATTCATAACAATATACCAAATTTTACTTAACATAATAGGCAAGTTTTATATATACAGTACTGACATCCCCCAAAACCCGGAGCCAACATGTCATGAGCATCTAGTGAAATAAGTCAAAATAAATTATTATGATACCAAACTCTGAATCAACGCTAAATACAATAGGAAGGGAAAGCAGAGATGCTGCGAACGCTAGACATCTACCTCTTTATCCCCACGATCCGGCTCCGCAGTGATATATATATATAAGCTAATGCTCGATCACTGCTCCTGAATCTGCACACAGAGGTGCAGGGAGTAATGTGAATATGCCAACTCAGTAGTAATGGAAATAAATCAAGTCTAAGTAGCAATGAATCACCTAAAAATCAATGTCATCAAATCACAATATACACAGCCTTACTTTCCAATAGTATACATAGATATACGAAATCATCATGCCTTAGAAATCAACTTCATAAAAGTCCTTAAAACCATGCACATTTTTAACAACTTTAAAACAAAGATTTGGTATGAAAATGAATGTAGTATAATCATAAGTATCCCCTCGAGAAAAAACATGTTTCATAATTAGCCCCTCGGGCATGCCTCACAATCCCTTAGCACCTCACAACCACTCATGCCTCCCAATCACTCAATCACTCGCACTCGGTGCGCTCACTGAGGGTTTGTACAGACTCCGGAGGGGATCCTTCAGCCCAAGCTCTAATATCACTCAGCACCTCACCATCACTCTTGGCCCTCGGCCACACTCGGTGGAATCACTCGAAAAGCCCCTCGGGCGAAGTAATAGAACGGGGTACTCGACCCGAAAACATCATTTTAATGCTCATGTAGTGTAAATCAGGCTGAGTTTCAAATAGAACAATATGCACAATGATGTTAAGTAAAACCATCAACAAGTAGTGAGGAAAAACCAGTAAAACACCCTTAAAGGGTCTAAACAGATCAGCATGAGGCCCTAAACGCGGCTTATAGCCCAAATAACTCACAAATCTTTAGAACATAATTTAACATAAGATTTTGAGTAAATATGCGACTCATTAGTCTCTGCGGAGAGGACCTAGTCCAATCCAAAAATCAGTACGCGCCACATATTCGTCATCCGACATGTGCGCCATTCTAAATTCAGTGAGAAAATAATGCAGTCCGGGGTTCCATACCCTCAGGACAAGATTTAAGACCATTACTTACCTCTACCGGGCCACGACACTAGTCCGCTATGCCTTTGCCCCTCAAATTGGCTCCCGATTGCTCCGAATCTAGCCAAAACCAGTTAATATCATCAATATATACTCAGGGAACACAACCCAATCGAAAATCATCAAATTAAACAAAAATCTCGAAATTCGGCCAAACCCGAGCCCCGGGCCCACGTCTTGGAATCCGAACATTTTTACATCATTAGAACCTTCATCCTCCCACGATTCTATGCATACCAAGAACACTAAAATCGGACCACAATTGCCCACTCAAATCCTCAAAAGAAAATAAATTTTCCATGCACCCTCGTTCCCCAACTTTGGCTAAATTTTCCAGAAATTTGTGGTTTAATCACTCAAGAATTGACATAGAAACGTGTTAAGAAGTTGAAATTCTTACCTCCAGATGATTTCCCTTGATTCCCCTTCAATTCTCTTTCAAAATCTCTCAAGTCCGCATGCAACAATGGAGAAATAACAACCAAATTCGCACTTCCAGCCTTTTAAACATTCTGCCCAGCTAAAATAATTCCTTCACTGCGATCGCAAACTTTGGCACGCGATCGCGAAGAACAAATTTGCTGCCCCATAAGTTTACCTTACGCGATCGCAGACAAACTCATGCGATCGCGATTCATCAAGACTTAAACCCAGGCGATCGCAAACTATTCCACGCGATCGTGAAGAATAAAGCTCAACTCACCCACGTGCCCCTTTAACTCTACGCGATCGCAAACAAGACCACGCGATCGCACTGACCAAACACTCATACTCACGCGATCGCAAACCATTCCACGCAATCGCGATTAACAAAAATCTTGCCTCACCAATTAACCCTACGCGATCGTAAACATCCTCACGCGATCGCGTAGAAGGAAACCAAAATCTTACACCAGTAGCAATCTGCCAAGAATTCAAGCCAAAAGTTGGTCCGTTAACCATCCGAAACACACCCGAGGCCCTCGAGGCCTCACCCAAACATACCAACATATCCCATAACATCATTCAAACTTAGTTGAGCCTTCGAAACACCAAAAACAACACGAGAACACCAAATTTACATCAAATTCAAGCCTAAAAACTTTGAAACTTCCAAAATTCGCCAATTACGCCGAAACAAACCAAATCACCTCCGATTAATCTGAAATTTTGCAGACATATCCAAAATGACATTACAAACCTGTTCCAACTTCTGGAATTCCATTCCGACCTTGATAGCCTATTTTCCACTGCCAACCAGAAATCGCCAAAAACTAACTTTCGCCAATTCAAGCCTAATTCTACTCCGGACATCACAAAAATATTCCGAACACACTCCTACGTCCAAATCACCTAACGAAGCTATCCGAGCTATAAAATCCGCATTCCGAGGTTGTTTACCAATAAGTTAACTCTCAGTTGACTTTCTCAACTATTAGGTTACTTTAAGAGGCTAGATGCCTAAACTCTCACCATAACTACTTCGGACCCAAACCAACTGATCCAACATATCAAAAACAAGATAGTGATACATAACAAATGCAGAAATAGGGGAAATGGGATAAATCTCATGGAACGACCATCCGGGTCGTTATATCCTCCCCCTCATAAACAAACGTTTGTCCTCTAACGGGTCTAGAAACATACCTGGAGCCTCGAATAAGTGAGGATATCTGTCCCGCATCTCCCGCTCGGTCTCCCAGGTGGCATCCTCCACCAGCTTCCCTCTCCACTGAACCTTCACTGAAGCTATATCCATAGATCTCAACTTCCTGACCTGTCGACCCAAAATAGCCACTAGCTCTACCTCGTATGACATATCACCCTCGAGCTGAACCGTGCTGAAGTCAAAAACATGGGAAGGGTCACCAACATACTTCTGGAGCATCGAAACATGGAATACTGGATGAATACTCGATAAACTAGGAAGCATAGCAAGCCTATAAGCCACCTCCCCAACCCTCTGAAGCACCTCAAATGGCCCAATGAACCTGGGACTCAGCTTCCCTCTCTTCCTGAATCTCATAACACCCTTCATGGGGGACACCTTAAGCAACACCTTATCCCCAACCATGAAAGACACATCTCGGACCTTCCGGTCCGCATAACTCTTCTGCCTAGACTGCGTCGTGTGAAGCCGCTCCTGAATCAACTTTGTCTTACTCAAAGCATCCTGAACCAAGTCTGTGCCCAACAGCCTAGCCTCGCTCGGCTCAAACCAACCAACCGGAGATTTACACCTCCTACCATACAAAGACTTATACGGAGCCATCTGAATACTCCACTGATAGCTGTTATTATATGCAAACTCCGCTAGTGGCAGAAACTGATCCCATAAACCACCAAAGTCAATCACACAAGAATGCAACATGTCCTCCAAAATCTGGACGGTACGCTCCGACTGCCCGTCGGTCTGAGGATGAAACGTTGTGCGCAACCCAACCTAAGTACCCAACTCTCTCTGCACGGCTCTCCAAAACTGAGATGTGAACTGAGTGCCTCTGTCGGAAATGATAGAAACTGGAACCCCATGCAAACGGACAATCTCCCTGATATAAATCTCAGCTAACCTCTCCATTGAATACGTAGTACCAACATGAATGAAGTGCGCGGACTTGGTCAGCCGATCCACAATAACCCATATAGCATCAAACCTCCTTGAAGTCTGTGGGAGTCCAACTACGAAGCCCATGGTGATCTGCTCCCACTTCCACTCCGGAATATCAAACCTCTAAAGCAATCCACTAGGTCTCTGGTGCTCATACTTGACCTGCTGACAGTTGAGACACCGAGCCACAAACTCCACAACATCCTTCTTCAGTCTCCTCCACCAATAATGTTGCCTCAAATCCTGATACATCTTCGCGGCACCCAGATGGATGGAATACCGCGAACTATGAACCTCTGCTAGAATCAAATCTCGAAGTCCATCTACATTGGGTATGCAAATCCGGCGCTGCATCCTCATGACCCCATCATCACCAATAACCACATCTCTGGCATCACCACAATGGACACGGTCCTGAAGAACAAGCAAATATGGGTCATCATACTGGCGTGCTCTAATCTAATCGTAAAGAGAAGACCTGGAGGCTACACAACCCAACACCCGCGGGGGATATGATAAATCCAATCTCACCAAATGACCTACTAAGTCCTGAACATCAAGAACTAATGGCCGCTCTGCTACTGGAAGGTAAGCTAAACTCCCCAAACTCTGTGCTCTGCGACTCAAGGCATCGGCCACTACATTGGCCTTCCCCGGATGATATAAGATAGTGAGATCATAATCCTTGAGGAGCTCTAACCATCTCCTCTTACGCAAATTCAAGTCCTTCTGCCTCATCATATACTGCAAACTGCGATGATCAGTGAAAATCTCACACTCCACTCCATACAAATAATGCCGCCAAATCTTCAAGGCATCTCGTGCACCTTAAACTGACTGGACGCATTGGCAATCACCCTACCGTCCTGCATCAATACCGCTCCCAAGCCAACTCAAGAAGTATCACAATAAACTGCGTAAGAACCCGAACTAGCAGGCAAAACTAATACTGGAGTTGTAGTCAATCCTGACTTGAGCTTCTGAAAGCTCTCCTCACATTCATCGGACCATCTGAATAAAGCACCCTTCTGGGTCAATCTGGTCAAAGGCGAAGCAATCAAAGAGAATCCCTCCACAAAGCGACGATAATATCCCGCCTAACCAAGGAAACTTCTAATCTCTTAAGCTGAGGACGGTCTGGGCCAACTCTGCACCGCCTCTATCTTCTTTGGATCAACCTGAATCCCCTCACTAGACACCACGTGCCCCAAGAAAGCTACTGATCCAAGCCAAAACTCACACTTGGAGAATTTCGAATAAAGTTTCTCCTCCCTCAATCTGTGCAACAGAACTCTCAAATGATGAGCATGCTCTTCCTGGCTACGAGAATAAACCAGGATGTCATCAATAAACACAATGATGAAGGAATCAAGATAAGGCTGAAACACGTTGTTCATCAATTGCATGAACACAGCTGGGTCATTGGTCAGCCCAAACGACATAACCAAGAACTCATAATGACCATACCTGGTCCTCAAAGCAGTCTTCGGAACATCAGAATCCTAAATCCTCAACTGATGGTACCCAGATCTCAAATCAATCTTGAAAAATACTCTGTCTCCCTGAAGTTGGTCAAACAAATCATCAATACGGGGCAAGGGATACGGGTTCTTCACTGTAACCCTATCCAACTGCCGATAGTCAATACACATACGCATGGACCCATCCTTCTCCTTAACGAGCAACACCGGTGCACCCCAAGGTGACACACTAGGCCGAATGAACCCCTTATCTAGGAGCTCTGAAGCTGCTCCTTCAATTCCTTTAGTTCCGCTGGTGCCGTAAGATATGGTGGAATAGAAATAGGCTGAGTGCTTGACACCAGGTCAATACCAAAATCAATATCCCTATCAGGTGGCATGCCTGGCAGGTCTGCAGGAAACACATCCGGAAAATCATGGACCACAGGAACTGAATCAATAGCGAGAGTCTCACCACCGACATCCCTCACGAAGGCCAAATAAGATAAACACCCTTTCTCAACCATGCGCTGAGCCTTCAGGTAAGAAATCACCCTGCTAGGAATATACTCGGAAGAACCTCTCCACTCAACCCTCAGACACCCCGGCATAGCTAAGGTCACGGTCTTAGCGTGACAATCAAGAATAGCATGGAACGGAGATAACCAATCCATGCCCAAAATCACGTCAAAATCGACCATGCTGAGTAACACTAGGTCCACTCAGGTCTCCAGACCCCCAATAGATATAACGCACGACTGATACACACGGTCCATGACAACAGTATCGCCCACTGGAGTCGACACATGAACAGAGGTGACTAGGGACTCACGGGGCACATCCAGAAAACCGGAAAAATATGAAGTAACATAGGAATATGTGGAACCAGGATCAAATAGAGCCAAGGAATCACAGCAACAGACTGAAACAATACCTGCAATCACGGCATCTGAGGCCATAGCATCTGGTCTAGCTGGAAATGCATACATACGAGCCTGACCTCCCCCTCTAGGGCGGCCTCTGACTAACTGACCACCACCCCTGGCTGCCTGGGCAGGTGGTGAAGTGGCCAGAGCTGAAGTCGAGGGCTGGCCCCTCTGCTGAGAAGATACACCGGAACGGCGAGGACACTGCCTCCACCCGTGTCCGAACTCTCCACACTAAAAAAAACCGCCTGGAGCCGGAGGTGGGGACTGATAGAAACCCCTAGCACCTGTACGGCCACTGGAAGACTCCTGTATTGATGAACCCTGAACTGGAGGTGGTCGAGCTGCACTCTGAGCCGGGAGGGCACCAAAAGAAGTAAGGTCTGACTGAAATCCATGGGGACCCTGCCCCGAAGATGCGCCACTATAAGCTGGGCGGCCTGACTGAGGAGGCCTGAACGAACGGCCCCTACCCAGCTGAAATTGTCGCCTGACGGGAGCCACAGTTGAACTGCCCGAACCACGAGGCCTCTTGGCCTCCCTCTCCTCCTGCTCCGGGCGGTGAACAGACTCAATATGTCGAGCTATGTCAACAACCTGATCAAATGAAGCACCCGATACTCTCTCCCTAGTCATAAATAACCGAAGCTGATAAGAAAGACCATCTAGAAACCTCTGCACCCTCTCCCTATCAGTAGGGATAATCTCGGAAGCATGCCTAGCCAACTCGGAAAATCTCATCTCGTACTGAGTGACTGATAGCTCTCCCTAGCACAGGTGCTCAAACTGCCTACGCTGCTCCTCTTTGTGGGACTGAGGAATATACTTCTCCAAAAAGATCTCGGAGAACTGCTACCAGGTAGGAGGTGCTGAACCAACTCGTCTACGCCTCTCGAAAGACTCCCACCAGGTAAAGGCAGCACCCGCAAACTGAAAGGTAACAGACGAGACCCCACTGGTCTTCAGAATACCTGCGGTGCGCAGTATCCTCTAGCACCTATCCAGAAATCCCTGGGCATCCTCGCCCTCTGTACCGCTGAAAGTAGGAGGCTGAAGTCTGCTGAATCTCTCCAACCTGTGCTGCTCGTCCTTAGGCATAGCTAGGACCACATAATCCTGAACTGGAGCAGCTGGCTGAGCTGGGGCTGCTCCCGGTGCCTGAATACCCTGTGCAACCTGCTCAGGTGCCCGGGCAGCTGGAGTCTGATTGCCTCCCCCGGCCTGAGCTGTGGTGGCGGAAGAAGACATGGCAACAGCCTGAGCCAAACCGGTGCATACGGACAATATCTGAGATAGGGCCTCCTGAAGACCCAGAATAACCATAGGCACTGCTAGTGCCTGAGCCTGTCCCGCTGGGATATCATCGGCGGGAACCTAATCTTGAGCAATAGGGGGATCCTGAGGTACTTTCCCGCCTACTGCGCGGGCTGGACCCTACCTCTACCACGGCCTCAACCGCGGCCACGACCTATCGCTGGTTTAGCCGGTGACTGCTCACCCTGATCGGTATGGCGTGTCCCCACCATCTATGAGAGAATGAAACAACATAAGTTCATATTTCAAGAATTAATAGATCAACACGAAAGAGTTCAAGAAATATAGAATGTTTCCTAAAAGTTCGGCAGCCTCTCGAAGATAAGTACAGACGTCTCCGTACCGATCCACAAGACTCTACTAAACATGATCATGACCGTTGAGTCCTATGTAACCTAGGGCTCAGATACCAAGCTGTCACGACCCCAAATCCTAACCGGCCGTGATGGCACCTATCGTGGAACTAGGCTAGCCGACTACCGCGTGTTCACAATTTCTTTTGAAAATCCCATTTAAGTTTCAAGCAATTCATAACAATATACAGAAATTTTACTTAACATAATAGGCAAGTTTTATATATACAGTACTGACATCCCCCAAAACCCGGAGCCAACATGTCATGAACATCTAGTGAAACAAGCCAAAATAAAGTATTATAATACAAAACTCTGAATTAAAGCTAAATACAACAGGAAGGGAAAGAAGAGATGCTGCGAATGTTGGACAGCTACCTCTATATCCCCACGATCCGGCTCCGCTGCGATATATATATATATATATATATATAAGCTAACGCTCGATACTGCTCCTGAATCTGCACACAGAGGTGCAGGGAGTTATGTGAGTACGCCAACTCAGTAGTAATGGAAATAAATCAAGTCTAAGCAGCAAGGAATCACATAAAA